>JAFBJS010000140.1:154164-184383 GCA_016785265.1 Paraplagusia blochii
TATATATATATATATATACACACACACACACACACACACACACACACACACACACAGGTTTAGGCCCTTAAAATGTGGATTCCACAGTGGCCACACAACTACTTTGGTAGGAGAGGGATCACTGCACATTGCATGTACCATGTTGCTGATCAAGTCAGTTTTTTTTTCTTTTTAAATGGGTTGAGCCTATTTTAACTCCGGACACATAGGGAAGCCCGGTTAGTTATGTTTTAATACTTTAAAAAAAATAAATATGTTGTAATTTTGTCTGTGTCTGTTGGATTAACTTTTTTCATTTCTTTGTTTTTTTACAAAAAAGTTATCTTATCTGCAAACACACTTTTATATAAACAAAAGTGCTAACAAATGCTAAAAATGTCCATGGAAAATTATTGTGACTTAACATATTTTTTTTTCTGAGATGCCTTTATCAGAAAAATGTCATGTTCGGTCACAATCATTTTTCAAATGAAAGTGAAGCAACTAAATATTTTTTTTGTAGTTATGGTATGGTTTATCACTCATCCCCCAAAGGGCAAATACACTTTTACAACATCTCAAAAAACAATAAGATATAATAAAAATAATAGAACATTTTATTACTAGAATTATTACATTAACATATTTACACCTATCAAATACTTATAAGATGAAAAATGTATGAAATGTAATTAAAGTAGTAGAAAGTAGAAAAATTTAATTAAAGTAGAAAAATGTAATAACAATACAAATAACAATAGTTTACACATTCATCTAATTGTACTTCTTTTTCTTTTTAACATTTGAAAAGAGTCTGTAAAAATTTATTTAGTTATCTGCACTGTCTACACCGAGAAAACCAACAGGATAATGATAGTTTTATGATCTAAAATGTATTTAATTACATTTTTATATTCAAAATATATCTCATGATTGTATTTTGTTCAGAAAGTAACAGAACAAGACATTTCTGAAGAAAAAAATGTTTAAGTTTTAAATGTACCTAATTATCAAGATAAAACAAAACCATAGTTTGTTATTTAAATTTTATAGACTAGTCGTTCGAAATTTCTAGACAAAACGTCACCAGTTCCTTACAAATGACTAAAAGTGAGATAATTCCATCGAATGTTTTAAAAATGGCGGCGTTAGAACCACTCCAAACATTTTAACCAGGCTCAGAGCAGTTAGCTCGGGACGTTAGGTGATGTGGGGTGGTGGTTTGCTGAGATCTCGCGATAAGTGAGACGCAGGCAGAGCAGTGAACGAGACTGTCCTGTGCTTTTCCTCGGACTGTGATGTGAGAGAGCCAGAGAGAACCTGCCTGATGGACGTCATGGAGATCTTCCTGCTTATGAACCTGAACCTGACCGTGAGTTTTTATTCATTATTTTTAAAATATGTTTTAAAATAAATGTTCACGTTAATACCAGCGATGGTGGAGACGAATTTTCCCGGTTGTTTTTGGTGAAAGAGACAGCGGCGGTGCGGAGACTACTATTTCGGTCTTTAGCAGTGATTTGTTTAAAAATGGCTATTTTGTACCTTTTTAGTTGATATTACGGCTATTTAGGGGGTTTTTAGCTTCTGGATAATGTAGTAGAGTAGGCTGTGAGTAAGGGTGGATGGGCCTGTGTATCAGAGCGATGCGGTTGGATACGACCCCCCCCTCCTCAACACCACCCTCGTCCTTCCCCCTTCCATCCTCCCTGTCTCCATCATCTCGGAGAGATCAATAAATGCAGGGGTAAATAATCCTGCACTCGGGGCAGGTTGAATTACCCGTCATGCTGTTCCTTTGCTCCGTTTCACCGTCGTATCCTTTGTCAAAAGGACGTTTTGACCGGAATCTGTGGTGTGAGGCCGGACTTAGATGATTCTTTATTCCACTGTGAAGGACACAGAACAGGAATATGTGAGCAGTGAAGGCATCAGTGGATGTTGGAATGAAAACGCCAGGACTTTGTGATGTTCTGCTGTGGATTTCATGCTCCAGTTAAATGTGCATCACCTTCAGAGTGTTTTTTTAGAAATCATTGTTTCTTCTAGAGAAGGTTTTTAGAGCAATTATCTCTGAATATCAACCAGTCGGAGGAGCCGGAGGGAGCAGATGAAACTGACTGACAATAAGTGACTAGTTCTGCTTCAAATGAAATGTTATTGTCTCCCTGGGATGATCATCCAAGCCTGTGTGTGTACTATAACTGTCTGTGATGTGTGCAGCTTGGAAAAGGTTGAAAAATGTCTTAATTTCAATTAAATATCAAAATATGACAAGTATAATATCTAAAGATGATTGTACGCAAATAATCCAGATAGAATCAATGCCATCAATGTGCAATAATCCTAATTCTACAGAACTGCAATTAGATGATAAAGTTAAAATGCTGCAGTGCTGCAATCGACCAGCCCCAAAAATGTTGCAACTCAAAAGAGAAAGTGTGTTTTAGGTGTTAACGGCTGAAACCCTTTGATTTATTTTTCATACTTTATATCTGTAAAAAAATCTGTAAAAAAATCCTGCAATAATTATTCATCACATCAGAATTGGACCAGCATCTCTTTTGACTATAATGTGCTGCTTTTGTTATCATCTACACTGCCTGCATTAAGATAATCAGCTACATGACAATGATATTTATTAATGTTAAAAATATATTTGATTATCGTGATTTGTTTCAATAACTGAAAGAGGACATTGCTGTAGACATGGATACATTTGATTAATTACAATTGATTTTTCTCCTAATCATGTCTCTTGCTGAATGTTTTATTTTTTTTTCCGAAAAAACAAAACAATCTTTTCTTATTAACTTCAATTATATTATGAAAGAAATATTTTTCTGTTTTTTCTACTTCTGTCTTCCTGTACTTGGTAAATGATAATGATTTGATTATAAATTATTACTATTATTAATAATAATACATTAATTTTTAGGTACTGCTAGGTGAGGTTTAATATGATAGAAATTGTGTAAAATCAGATATTGTCATGAAGATACTGTGACTTAATGGTGTTTTTTTTGGTGTTACAGGTCAGTTTTAATGCCAAAATGTGACCATCGAAGAGAATCGGATTAGTACTTGGATCACACAGCTCACCCCCGCCCACCTTGTACTAATAGATATCAGAGTATTCTTTGGAAGTCCAAATCCAACAATGCAGTCCTCCAACTGCTCCACTCGCTCCACGCCTACAAAGTCAAAGCGTTTTGACCTCACCAGACGGACCACCGCATTATCTGCACCAAAGTCCCGTAGTCCTGGTTTCCAGAAGGAAGAAAAAAATACCAGTGCAGTGAAGATGGCCTCACCACGCAGGGCTGTTAAAGCTGCGGCTGCACCCATCAGGGCCAGGGTGGGGCCACAGCCGCGAGCACCGCTCAACCAGTCCCGACTTAACTCCCAGAAACAGGCGCTAACGGCCTCAAAATCAGTCAAACCCAAACCCAGGAACACTCGTGTGTCAGCAGTCGCCCAGAATGCACCTGCAGCTGCCGTTCCTCCGCCACCGTCTGTCCTCGCTCTTGACCCAAATTGCAATGAACCAAGTCTCCCCTGCTTGTGCTGCGATGGCCGGTCCCCACAGGACAACAACAGCATGTTCAATCATAACCACAACAACAACAACACCATCTCCATCAGGCAGCAGCTCCAGCTCCCCCCTCCTCCTCCGTCAGTACCGTTGGCAAAGAAGAGGAATGGGACGGAGAAGAAAGAGCAGGTTCAGGCTCCATCAGTAGCCCCGGCCCAGGTGGAGCCCGCGGTCCAGGCTGCCGCTAGTCTGGAGAAGGAGGACATGAGTGGAGACGAAAACTCAGACATTGACAGTAGTAAATTAGCTAAAGCGGAGGAAGAAGATGACGATGATGAGAGCAGTGGGGACCTTGATACCGATGATGATGATGACGACGAAGATGATGATGATACGCTGGTCCCTTCCTGCTGCGATGGCCCCCCCTCCCTCCTGGAGTTCTCCCTTACCTCCTCTACCTCCTCATCTTCAACCTCTATCAGCTCCTGCTCAGATCTGGACTCTGACTCTGGAGATCAATCTACCTCCCTCTGCTCTTCCCATGAGCACGATGAACTTTACGTTGCTCTGTCTCCCAGAGAAGATGCCCCATCTCATGAAATCAAACCCCCCGCACGTTCTCCTCCGTCACTTCCTCACAGCAACAACCCTTTCTACCTGTCGTCCCCATGCTCCCCAGATGAAGGTTATCCCTCGGCCTTGGACTCCCCGTCTCCTGACTATTTGGGTGTCAAAGAAGATTCCAAACTAGGTCTGCTTGACTTTCTGGAGTCAGTGGGAGAATTTGGGAAAATGGAGCGGTTCAGTCAGGTGATTCAAGTGGCACGATGGGATCTGGAAGGCGAACAGAATTGGGATGTTCTGAGAGACCGTTTAGATCATCTTGATCGTCTGGAAAGCGTCAACCGGGAGGTGAAGCTGTTCTACATCACCCGACTACATGAGAAAGGATTTGACATTGGAGATCTGGAAGAGCACGACCTTTCCGATATTATGGATGAAATGGGAAATATTGATATTTCTTGGAAAATGTATAAAAGCCCTAGAGGATCCTTGGGAGACTCGCAGGAGTTTTCAGACGCCGGGGTCGACCTCACCGCTCCGTCAGACTGCGATGATCCTCTCATCCCAGATTCCCTAACTCCTTCTCCTGCAGAGCCTCCACCTAGGCCTCCTAAACCTCCTGCACGTCACGCCAGTGTGAACTCTTACCTCCATGACTACATCAATATCAGTAGGGAGACCACATCCATGGCGGTCTCCACCTCGCCTACACTGTCCACTTTCTCGCCCAACTCTTCGTCCCCAACATTCACCACTTTTAGGTGTGAGAAATCTTTACCTCCAACCCCACCATCAGTTCCCCCTCTTCCTGCCTCTAAACCAGTTCCATATCTCACCCTCTACACTACGCCCTCTCCACCCATAACTATCCCCACCCCAACTCCTCCAATTCCTCCTCCTCGGAAACGTCATCTTGCCAGGAAGGAAGCCCAGAGGCTAGCTGCTCTTAAAGCTGCGGAGGAAAAGACACCCCTCTCTCTTCCGCCACCTACAACTAGACCACCACCTCTTCCCCCTCCACCTGTACTCTCCACCTCAGTTCCCCCCGTGATTCCTCCCCCTCCTGCCCTGCCTCCTCCACCCTCCTTCCATGCCCTGGATGTAGAGATACGAAAGCTGCTAATGCTAGCAGGGCTAACCCAAGCTGAACTTCTGAAACTTAGTCCTGAACTTGGCGTTTGTGTCGGAGGGTTGGACAATGAGGACACTGCTCTACCGAGATCCCGGGAGACGCGCATTATTGGAGAAAGAGACAGGGAGGAACCGGAGGACGGACGTGATGCGAAATTCACAGACAGAGACAAATGTAGCAACAGAAGCAGTGACACCGATGAAGGAGTGGATTTAGCTGAAGAAGATAAGAAGAAGGACGAAATCAAAGACGCACAAAGAACCACCTCTTTCACAGAAATGGCACGAAGGAGGAAGAAAAGCAGCATCTTCACCTCCGACCAGTCCTACAACAACGCTCTCTGCAATGACTTTGAAACGCAACGAAACGCACAAAACTTTGAGGCGTTCAACTACCCCTCCAAGATGACCGAGTCACCACCACCACCTCCTCCACGGCCCTTACCGCCAATCCCTCCATCTGTGCCACATCGGAAAATGAGCACTCTCTCTGCCAACTCGGCACAACCCGAGCGATTTGATTGGCTCATAGCCTTTACGCCTGATAGTGATGCCCTTCCTCAGCCTCGTTCCCCCGAAATGGGAAAAACTCACATGGAAACAGAAAAGAAGGGGTCGTTGGGAGGAGGTCCGAACACCACCACATTCAAAGAGCTGCGTTTCCGCAACAAGAGTGCCTCCCCTCCAACCAAGGTGATCACCGACCCAGTGCCAGACCCCACGGTCGTCACGCCAGATCCTGATATATTGTACAACCTGAAATGGAGACGGGAGAAGGCAGGGAGCGATGGCAATCAGTGGGAGTACACCTCTCAGGCTCAGGCCTTCTTCATGCAGCCGCCACCGGCTCTCACCTCAATGGCCGCTCTGAAGGAGATGCTTAGGAGAGCTGACGAAAAGGGCGGACAACCTGAGCTGTGTCCACCACAGAAGATTGATGTCACCGTGAGTGAAAAGAGCCTCGGCAGAGAGTCAGAGGTCGGGGAAGGTGAGAGGAAGGAAAATAAAGAAAAAGAGGAAGAAAAAGTAGAGGTGATGGAGAGAGGACGGGCAGATGGTGGAAGAACCATCCAGTCCAGAACCTCAGGTGAGTATGAACAGTGAAGATAAAGGGAAGGTGGCCTCAGAGAACAGCAGATGTGTGTTTTATGTCAGGAAATAAACACTTGACAGTTTTCATCAGCTTCGATCAGACCACATGAGCAGAGCTGGACAGATGAGGGAGGGAAACAGATGGACAAAGACAGAGACACTCTTCACTTGTCAGTGTAGGAAAATGATCCTCAGGAGCAGAAAATAAAACCACAGGAGACAGAATGAGAGCAGGAGATGGAGGGCGAGCATGACTCACAGGAAAGGATGGTACGTGATGTAGTGAATAAACGAGGGTGAGCAATAAACAGCAGGTGATTTCAGGCGGAGGAGCCCAACATGACAGTAGGAGCTGGAGATGAAAGATGAGGGAGAAGGAGAGGAGGAGACAGGCTAGGAGAAATATGTGGAGGAAGCTGGAAAAGTTCCAAGCACTAATTTCTGTGCTGTTTATTCGCTGGTGATGTCACCGCGGCCTTATTCAATTATTCATAGTCTCCTCAGACCTTGGAGAATTTTCTATCTTTCTTCTTCTCCTTCCTCCATCAGCCCACGTCTCTTTTCAAATCATCTTTCTTTGTGCATAAAATCCCTGGTCATTTTGCTTTTGCATTACATCACATACAGATACATTATTGTTTTTTTTTCTTTTTTTCTTCCTCCTGCCGTTTATCTCCCCTCTTCACCTCCGCCCAAACCAGCCTGAGTGGCAGAGACAGCTCAGATCAGGTTACTCATCTCATATTGTACTGCAGTAGTCTGCACAGCAACTGAGAAGGATAATACTTTTGTCCACGTATACTGGACTTCAGGGTTTTTAGTGTTTGATTTTGCTTTAATGCAGTAGTTTCTTCAATTCCAAATTGCAACAATTTCAACAATTTTCTTATTATTTCAGTCTGATTATACATTTCTTAAATATTTCCATCAAACCATATATTTGTTTTAACTCTTAAATATTTATTAACATAATATGTACATGCACTTTGTTTATATTTAGAAGAAAATATAGTTTTAACCCCCAAAAATCAATGCTGAGCAATGCAGCGGTTCAATAGGTTTGTATAGCTTTAAGAGCCAAGAGGGCGGGGCTAAGGAAGTTGACCAATCATGAAGAGGCTGTGTAGAAAAATAGGAAGTATCACGTAATGGTTGCAGACCTGGGACTGCACTGTCAGCTCAAGGTATGTTTGCCTTTTAGCACTCTTCTGTAGCTCAGTGCTTAGTTCTCCGTTATAGAACCGCTGCCTGGAGGTGGAACCTTTGCCAAAGGAACCCAGAGCCAAGGTGACGGAGCAGGAGTTATCTGTTGACTGACTCAGCATTTCATTGTCCTGCTGCTGCACTGGCTGACACTGGAGGGAAGGATGTGGAGAGGAGATAAAGACAGGACATAAAGACAGAGGACAGAAGGGGGGAGATGGACAGGGGGCGATAGAGAGGTGGAGGCAGTGCTGCATGCAGCAAAATAGGAAAGCTGTGGTCTGACCAATACTTCCAGTCGTGTCACTTCCTGTTTTGTCGAATATGTTACAGTGTGTCCTGATGATCAGTGGTCCCCAACCACTGGGCCGGGGACCGGTACTGGTTCGTGGGTGAATTAGTGCCGGGTCCCAGCTGTCCTTTACTCACACCTGATCCACACCCATATGAACATATGAGAATAGAATTGGAATAATCCATTATATTATATATTTGATTAGGAATTATTTTCTAAGTGGAAACAACTAACCTTGTATACTGGTCTGGTAGCAGAATATTATAGGCTGGGTGCACTTGAGAAATCCTTCCAGTTAAATGTGGGTAGGAAGAATTTATAGGTAGGAAAATATTTCAGAACACCAGACATTTTTTATTTTTCTAGGGGCATTTATCTGCTACAACTTAACGACCGGTCCGTGACGCAGAAAGGTTGGGGAACACTGCTGATGATAATTTCTGCTCATGTTTGTGGACTGTTCTCTGGAATGACACTAACATTCTCTCCATCTCTCTCTCTCTCTCTCTCGCTCTCTCTCCCACTCCTGTCCATTCCGTTTCCTCACTTCCTGTTTTTTTTTTCCCCCACCTGTTCATGGCTCGGCCTGCTTCCTCGTATGCATCTGCTTCTGCTTGTGCTTCTGGGCTTTTTTTTTTTCTTTTAATTCTTTCTCATAAGAAGTCTCCTCACCCCCCCTCTCCCTTGCTCGCTCCTCCCAACCCTATTTCCTCCACACTGCTCTCCCTCCCTACCGCCCAGGTTATGATAACTCCAAGACCTTTTCAGACCCCAGACCCAGCAGCCATGTAGGCAGAGAGTCTACAGACACACACTGCTTCACTCTGGTCAACACAGATATTATTAGCACTGAAGATCCAGACGGGCTCATCAGCGCCCCCTTGGCTGTTGTAACTTTAGGCAGTCCTGATGGTGAGTCGGCCTGCTTCCTCGTATGCATCTGCTTCTGCTTGTGCTTCTTGGCTTTTTTTTTTCTTTTAATTCTTTCTCATAAGAAGTCTCCTCACCCCCTCTCTCCCTTGCTCGCTCCTCCCAACCCTATTTCCTCCACACTGCTCTCCCTCCCTACCGCCCAGGTTATGATAACTCCAAGACCTTTTCAGACCCCAGACCCAGCAGCCATGTAGGCAGAGAGTCTACAGACACACACTGCTTCACTCTGGTCAACACAGATATTATTAGCACTGAAGATCCAGACGGGCTCATCAGCGCCCCCTTGGCTGATGTAACTTTAGGCAGTCCTGATGGTGAGAATGTCTCCAAGAAAAGCAGACATTTCCCACTCAGGTCCATCACTTCCCCCCAGCTCCATGACAGGGACTTTATTTCTGACTCACTTTACTGCAGTGACTCAGAGTCAAAGAGTGACACACGCACCCAGTCGGAACCCGCCGATAGTGACACCTCTGAGCCACCAGGGTGCTCCACTCCGTACAAGAACATCGACGTCATGATGACACACTCCAACACCGTCGGTGTGGTGGTGCCGCGGTGTTTACCAAAACACACACCCAGAGAGGGCAGCAGTAAGGCCAGGACGTTGAAAGAACTGCCCCCTCTGCCCAGCTTATACCTCTACCACCCTAAGAACTGCCCCCTGCACAAGGGCGCTCCGCCCCGTCTCTCCCCTATCGGGGCCTTATCCCCTCCCCAACGCCCGGGAGCGCCCCCTTCAGGCTCCTCAGAGCTCAGCTCCCCATTTTTCCCCCGCTCACACACCCTGCCTGCCCTCGCTGCTCCCCTCTACTATCCAAACCTCTATCCTCCTGTCCCACCCAGGGCGCCCCCTCTGCCCCCCAAACTCTACCAGGCTCCTTCGCAGTCACACGTGGCGAGTAAGATCTACACTCTCTTCTCCACCTACATTTTCTTCTTCCTGTCTGCCTCTGTCCTCGGCTCTGGAACAGCTCCCGCTCTTCTTTATTAAAGATAAATGTCCGTATTAGCAGCTTTGGAAGAACGGCAGTAACTCTCAGACCAGCCTGGTCACCTGACCTTCTTATCTACACTGTCCTTTCAAATCTGACAAAGAGGTTCAGAGGAGTGTGTCCAGAGCCGACATCATCACTGTCTCCTTCTCTCTGTCTTTGTCTTTGTGTTTGATATGTCTAGTCTGTCTCTGTGTTCTTCACTTCTTTTTTTTTCCTGTTAATTGGACTTAGAGTCCATGGTTGATGGTCAAAGAATCAGAACCTGTTTTTATTCACAAGATTACAAGAAGATTGATATCTGGAATATTGGGTCGGTTAATAAAAGTAGTTAAGATCTGATTAGTAAAACAAAGAGTATGAATTAAGCCCAGAGTGTTGCTGACATTAACTTCACTCTTATGAATATAATTTGAATATCATTCTGGTTTTGTAGTTTTATTAAGTATTTTACTCTATAATATTCTATTAAATTGTTTTTGTAAAATGCAAAACAAATGTAAAAGTATTACTGATGTAGGATGTCTCTGAGTTAGTAGCTATTAATTTCATTTTAAGCTGCAAATCCAAACATAGTGGATGGAAGTTGCCGAACTATATAAGAAAACCTTTTCCTACTTCATTAAAATTGATGAAATTAAACTAAATTAAACTGAAAAATTACCAGTTTTCACACTTTTTTTTAACAGAAACCTTACCAATAACTTGTTAGAGTATTTATTTTTACTCTGTCTAAGATAAGGTTGACAGAGGACTTCAGACAGAGACGTTCTGTTGTCACTCAGCAGGTGATGTCATGTCTGTGATGAACTATTAACCCTAGGCCAGTGATCCTTTATATTCCATTGATCTTACCAACATGAAAGTTCAAGTTAAGTGAACATTCTATCTGCCCTGGAGGTTTAACTACCGTGTCTTTGTCCAGCCCTACACAGCGCCTCCTACCTGCAGAGTGCAGAGACGTCCTGGATGGGAGAAGATGTGACGTTTCCAATGTCAGGTCTAGGGCTGTCCTCTCTGTTCATGCAGAAAAAAGGTTTGGACGCCAACGTCTGACTGTTTGTTTTATTGAGCAGTCGCTGGTTCCTGTGTTCAACTCTTCACCTCTGGTCTTCCCTCAGCTCTGGTCAGTTCTGTCAGTGTGGCAGTGGAAGCCGTTCTGGCCCAGTTCAGTTCTTCCAGGACTGCAGTTCAAAAGGTGAGACATTCCCAAGAAAACACAAATGTTTTTGTTCTCTCTTAATTCTTCATCTTTAAGAGTGTTTTCATTTGACATTTTTGAACAAAGCATCATTTTGTCTGTGTGCGGTGGCTCCACCCTCTGAAATGACTTCCCTTCCTCTCTCTCTGTTCTGACTCTACACCTTTGGTTCCATCTCTTCTCAGTCTCTGTCAGTTAACAAGGTACAGGATTATTTTGCGCTAACCCAGACTGTTAGACTCTAATAACTCCTTTCTGTAAACTAACTCCCTGACTTCACCCCCCCTCCCTGTTTATTTCCCCCTCTCCTCTTCCTCTCACTCCTCTCCACCATCTTTTCCTGCTCGTCTCCGTGTCTGCACATGCGTTTCCTCCTCGCCTTGTTCTCCTTCATTCCCACTCTTCTCTCATGCCTCCTCTCCTCTTGTCTCCTCCTTCCCCACTCCTCCTCCTCTGCTCCCAGGCCTTATCAGGAGACAGCACAGTAAATCCATCTCTGGGCCGTCTGGTGCTGCAGTGTCTGTCCCCCGCCCTGCACAGTCTGCTGACCGATGGCTTGAAGCCCCATCAGAGTGACCTGATTTCAGGAAGGAGGCCGAATTCTGCCTGGAGCCTGGTGCAGGCCTCCACCAAGCCAGGTAGTCAACACAGAAATCTGAGAACCAACAGAATTCACAAAGATCGGAGTTTGTCCCAACTCTTTCAAAGTATTAAAAAACTAGGGGTGTAAAATGAATCGGTTTGGATCAAACTGTACCGAATCAGATCGAACTGGATCGGTCGTTTAATATTTTTTATGGATTGTTCCTGAATCGGATCGTTATGTGAGTGAATCGTCACACCCCTAATATACACTATATATATACAGTATATATATGTATATATATGAAAAATCATATACATATGTGTGTGTGTGTGTATATATATATATATATATATATGTATATATATATATATATTGTTAGATTTCAGTGGTTTTTCACTTTTGGGACTGTAGGTTTTCACAATTGTTTACCTCACATTTGGCCATACATATACATTTCAAAGACCCTCTCTCCTTCCTTTCTTTTGTTTGCCCCCAGACAAACCCCTGGTGTTTTTCCAGCAACACCTATGGCCTTTGTCTCCCTGAAATTTACATACACCCAAGTTGACTTCCTTCCTGGTGTTTTCTATGTAGACAATATCAATGTGATTGGCCACCAGGGACCCAACCCCTCTATTCCTATTGGGGATATTGACACCCACAAAGTTGAGAAACCACTCCCCCCATACAGGTATAAAATTGTCAGTCTGAATTACAAATTCAGAGAAGAAGAGAAGAGAAGAGAAGAGAGGAGATGAGAGTAGCTTTTACAGAGAGTAGCTTTTACCAAAGAAAGTTAATAACCAAGCGTTGTTAAGTTCTTTAGTTTTGCTTTCTCCAGTCGTTCTCTGTACTCTGTTGTTTGGACCAAACTTTTGTGTTTTGGGGTGCCTTTTGTTATTAAACAAATCGACCATCCAACGGCTTCATTCACTTCTTCGCCTGGACCACATTCTTCAATTTTGGTTGAATCATTCCTGAACCGGATCGTGGCCTGTGAATCGAGATATGAATCGGATCGTTATGTGAGTGACACATTGTCACACCCCTAATATACAACATATATACAGTACTAGGGGTGGGCATAGTATATATATATATATACATATATATATATACAGTATATATACAGTATATATATATATATTTATTTTTCGTTTTGGAGCGGTTTGGATCGAACTGAACCAAATCGGGTCGTAGCCTGTGAATAATCGTTTAATATTTTTTATGAATCGTTCCTGAATCGGATCGCAGCCTGTGAATACAGATATGAATCGGATCGTTATATGAGTAAATCGTCACACCCCTATAAAAACCTTTTATTAGCTTCAGTAAGTCCTGATTTTTGGTAACCCAGACATTCATATGTAATGTACACATCAGGTGTGTTGTTTTTTTCTCTTATGCTTTTGACTTTGTTTATTTTCATCCATTCAAGTTAAATCAGGCATAGACTGTGTGATTTGTGCCATGATTTTTCAGTCTTACGGTTTAAATTTTTGGCTCAGTTTTGCTTCTGACCTTACGGTGCTGTACATGGTAACGACAAGAAATGATCAGAATCAGAATGCCCTTAATTGGCATTTTACAAAAGTGGAATGAATTCGTAGCAGCTCTATTCAGTGTGGACACAGAAGAAAGACAATACAAGTAGAAAAAGTTAGAGTAATGATTGTCATTACATTCAATATGGGCTGAGTGGGAGGTAGTTCATTAGGTAGCAGCTCAAACATGTCATCATATCATCAATCTTGTTTGAAGTCCAGAGCAACACTGAGCAGCATTGACAGAGGAGACTGACCACGACTGCCGAGACACGTTGTCACATTTTCTTTTCTGACGTCTGATCGTAGAAAGGCACAATCGCCAGGGAAAATATATATGTATATTTTTTTATAGCATTTTTCTCATCGAGAGAAACTGAGCGTCCTTGCATCTCCCACTACTCACTTCTTCTTCCTCCTCCTTGTCTTTATTTACATCCAATCACACCAGGGTTCTCACAGTGTGAGAAATTGACACGTGAGCTGTGAACTGATCACCACTGATATTCACTCATACAGTGTGAGCAGCAGATGGAGTCTGTGATAGTAAAAAGTCACTCAGTTTATGCCCCGCTTTTACTAGAAGTTGTCATTTATCAACTATCACAGTATTTTCTGAACTATAGATGGCGCTTATTTTCATCCCTAGGCTGGAATTGCGTCTTATACTCTGGGATGACAACTATTTCATATGTGTGTTATTTTCACAACCACTAGAGGGCAATCTAGGATGATTCTGCACTAGCATCTCCGACTCCTATACCACTGCAAACTTACATTCTGGATTTCTAGTCTGGAAATTCAGAAAATTCAGAAAATCTGATAATTTCCTGGGTCAGAACAAGTTGTGAACAAGTGAAGTTGGTCTGACACAGGCCTGAGGTTGAAGCCTCCACAGACCCCTGCTGGACAAAGGTGGTATTTTAAACTAGAGGTTCTTTACAGTGTATTAATGACGAAATGTGTGTTTTACATCCAGACCAGGACGTGTTTTTATTCTAACTACACAACAGTTTGACTGATCCCTGCTGGTGATTTGACCTGAAGTGTTTCCTCCTCATCATCTCAGGTCCCAAAACCCAAGCGTTGTTCAACCTACAAGTCCGGGTCTGGCAGCTGCCGCAGCTCCGACAGAGCAAACACCGCTTTAACGCATTCCTCCTCGGCCTCCTGAAGTAAGAGTCGCTCTCTACGCCTGCAGTGATGCATGATGGGACAGTTTTTTTACATTTGTTTCTCTCTCTTCTCACCAACCAGCACCAAGCTCCTGGATTTCTGGTTGTCTCACCTTCAGTCTTGCAACGGTAGGTGTTTTTTTTTCTTTTTTTTTTTGAGTCACAATCCTCACTCGGTCCCAAGATTTGACAGTTGGGTACGGTAAAGATTTATGACACGTAAAGTCAAAGGAAACACTTTTCTAATTGAGTGGAACCTTGAGATTTAGGAGCAATGACTCACAGTACAAGAACGCTTAATGATGCTGACACTAGGGGGCGCACAGAACAGCACACAGATCGAGTTCCGTGCGTATTTCCAGCACAGGGCTGCAAAGCACTTACGATCATTCTGTGTATTTGGTCCAACATTAGGCTAGGCCGGCCCGATTTAAAAAAACAAATGGGCCATATCTGGTCCCTGCACCGTAGTTTGTCCTTCCCTGATCGAACATCCTCGTCAGGGTGTTGCAGTAAAATTCTAAATCCCTACATTGTCATCTGGCCCTGACTCCTGGTGTCTCCACAGACGTGCTGGAGATCTTCTACCACCCCACCTCCTTCATGCACCTGTCCCTGACCACCTGTCAGCCTCTGTTCGAGGAGCTGCTCCTGGTGCTGCAGCCTCTCAGTCTGCTCACCTTCAACCTGGACCTCCTCTTCCAACACCACCGTTTGGAGGCCGACTCCCACAGCCCGCAGATCCCTACTCCACCCTCTCAGGTTGCAGCACCGCCACCGTCAGCGAAGGGGTCCAGGTGCAAAACCACAGGCGGCAAACACGTGGACGTCCTGTCTGAATTAGACTTTGGAAACCCAGGACTCCAGGCAGCTAAAGAGTCGGCGCCACCGCTGGCTGAAGAGGAGAAGGTGACGGATGTTGCTGCTAATGGAAAGGCCGTGGCTGCTCCCAGTCACACTAGTCCTCAGCTCCTATGGGTGCAGAACAAGGACATCGAACCATTACCTCCACCTGAGGCTGAGGGAGACAGCCTGGCTCAGCAGGCGGGACAGGTATCGTCTCCTCCTCTACTTCCTCCAATCGATCAATGCTCCTCCATCATTGATGAGCGAGGTCACTGAACCATGACATTTCTTCTAATGACAGGTGATCCAGCAGGGCTGGGAGGCCGTGATGCGTCTAGGAGACCGACTTAGTCAGAACCTGGCCGCCGTGAAGAGGCTGGAGATGAACGCCCAGCTGTCAGACCTCCAGACTCAGACAGGAAGTGACTACACCACAGTCGGCAGCGTCGGACAAGTACCCTGGGGTCTGGGCCGCCTGTTTGGAGCTTCTAGGAACCCCAACAGCCCCACAGGTCACATGACACCGACCAGGTCGGTCTGAAGGGCTTTTATTAAAATGTCTCTATGAGTCTTAGTGTCTTCGGGTCTCATGGTCCGTGTCCCTGTCTCCTCAGACGTCCCTCCCAGTGGTTGGCACCCGGAGTCACAGCCATCACCAGAATGATGGGCAGCACCTCCACCGGCATGGTGACCAGAGGTCCAGAAGAACAGCATGAATTTGAGGAGAGGTTGGAGGGACAGGGGGAGTCGCTGCTGATGAAGGAGAGACCCCGCCCACTCAGGTACCATGGCCGTGCTGTACTATGGACTGAGGACAATATACTGTAGGCAAAATGTTAAAAGTTAACGCAAAGTCATGTTTAAAGACTGTAGATGTTTAACCTCAAGAAACAAGGGTTTAGACGTGAAAGAGTCAGATTAACATCTCAGTTGAAGAAACCAGGTCACAGCACCGACTTGGAAAAAGATTTCTTCTTGATCCACGGTCACAGCAACAATAAATTGTGAGGAAAGAACTTCCGGGCAAAGAAGTCAACAAAGCCGTTGGTCGGTCGATTTGTTTAATAACCAAATACCAAAAACACAAGTGGTCCAAACAAATAAAACATCTGGAGAAGTTTCCAAGAAGATCTCCTATAAAGTTTAATTTAGTTTATTTAAAGGGGACAATGCAATTTAATAAAACACAATATTGCACATTGTTAAAAAAGCCAGAATGAACCAGAAGGCTAGTTTTCATCTGTAGTCCCCTGGCCATGAGGTAAAAAGGCGAAAAACACAATACATACACAATTCAAAATACATATGAAAGCACTTATACATTTAAAATGGGATCACATGACATATTTACATTTGCATTGGCAGTTGAAGTTGTTAACGAGCCACATTTTCAATTTTTTCAATTTTTTTTTTATTTTTTTTTGAAGGCCTTGTATGTTCTGTCTAACCTGATAAAGTTAAACTCATTTGTGCAAATTCAAAGATAATTCTTCGTCTTCTTCTGTATAAAAACAAAAAATATTTTTGTTGTAATTGTTTCACTGCCTCTTTTACCCAAGTCTACTATTCCTAAATCCATTATTGAACCTTTTTTTTTAAATATTTTTTATTGTTGACCAAGGGATATCTGAACCATTTGTGTTACTGAACAACAAAAATATTAACAATTTAACCCACAAAAATGATTTTTCTGATAAAAGGAGACACACAATGATGCGAGACAACAAAAACACCCCCTCCTGACCCACCTGGGTCATACTACGCCACAGTATATTTAAATTGTATCTATTAAATTGATGTATTGTTGTGTTGCTGCTGTTTATTATTAAACAGTGGTTCTCAACCTGCGGTTCATGGGTCAGTAACAGGTCGTGGGATTGTTACCTAGCCTAAAAAACAAACAAACATTAATCGCGTTATGAATAATAATCGGGAAATGAAAGGTTGAAAAATCGCCGGACTCTCTTACAGAGTCAGTTTTCAAAATAAAGTCAGAAAGTTTCCTAGAAAAGGAAAATAAAGCCCGACAGAGGAGTTCAACAAGAGTTCTCCGCCCCCAAAGTATTCAACGGTGAGTTTTATTTAATTTACTTTTGTTTTTTTCACACCTAGTTGTATCATTTTATCTCTTTTCACCAAACCTTTAATGACTGATCTGAGAATATTATTCTGACTGATTATATTGGCCCAACATAAGGTTGGGGACCTGTCTGGGGACCATCTAGGTTCAAGTCTGTGTCTGTCCTTTGTCCGTGGCAGGTCGGTGCGGACACTGTGTGACTACACTGGAACAGGTTCGGAGCTGACGTTCTGTCGAGGAGAAGAGCTCCTGGTGCTGGGAGGAGTCGACCAGGACTGGATTCGCTGTCGTCAAGGAGACAAGGAGGGACTGGTGCCGATTGGCTACACCTCCCTCATCATGTGACTGTGGCTCCGTCATGCACTCAATCGTGAAGATGAAACAAATACAAAGTGTATATTTTAGGCAATTACTGACATGTACCGGTGAGACTCCTTTCCTCTCCTCCTACACCTCCTCCTCCTCTCCTCTCTGCTTCTCTCCTCTGATGGGGGGAGATTCACACTTGCTTGCTCAGAGTTAGTTTAGGTGTGTAGCGCCATCTGTTCTGCTCCGCCTCCATCAGCAGTGATCTGCCACTCTGTTCCTAAAAAAGAAAATAATAGAAATGAGAGATTTCTTTTTCCACCATTACCGTCCTTCCACCGCTGATGGATTCTGGCAGCAGATGGTGCGTCTCTGTCCATCGCTCCGTCAAACTCACACTTGAAAATCCTCTGGTCTCTAGAAGTCAAGTGTCTCTTCCCGTTCCTATTCCTCACTTTCATCCTCCCGCGCTTTCAGCCTCCGATCTGAGGACGTCCACAACCATTTGTTTCTGTTTTTCAGAGCTGTGGCCCCAAAGGTGAAGTCAAAAGTCCACAGCTCAGTGTTTGCCTGTCGGGTGGAGCAAACACCGGGCTGCGGCCCCTGTTGGTACTGCGTAGTGATGTTGTGACCTGTAGCCGTGTACATTCGTGTTCTCGCCACTTCTCGACTTTACCCTCCCCGACGACCCCTTCCCTCCGGGTTCATGTGTGTTTGACCAGTTTCTGCTTCTACATTTGACTGTAAAATATACGTAAAATATATAAATAAATATAAATATATATAGAAATATATGTATATGAACTGAGATTACTATAGAGAGGGAGGTGAAGGCAGTGAAAAGCCATGGCTTCTCTGAGCATGTGGAGAAATGTTGACGATCGGATTCATTCTTTGTCTTTACACTCGCTGCTCGTCGGTCTCCTGTGGGGACACAAATGTGTCTGCGTGTCTTTGGAGTTGTGGACTCCATGGTCTTCACAATTCATCACTGTCTTGTTGTCATCACACACCATCACCGCATTGTGCTGATTTGAATGAAGGTCATTTTGATCACATGAGCTGTGGTCAAGCATCAGTTCTGAGGGACGACAAACGGAGAACGGCGTCCGTTACATTAAAATACTACAAACTACAGACGGTCATGGAAATAAAGCTGCAATATATGTAGAGATCATGTTGCGAAATGCACTGCAAACATGTTCACGATGATGTTTTTAAAATTCTGATTATATTTGCACATCCATATATGTATATGTATGTATGTTTACATATATTTATATATATATATGCATGTGTATTTATATATATATATTATTATATGTATATGTATGTATGTTTACATATATTTATATATATATGCATGTGTATTAATATATATATATATATCCACATCCATGTATGTATATGTATGTATAGTTTCATATACATGCGTGTGTAACAATATATATATACATATATACAGTATATAGGCAAAATTATACAGCTGCAAAGAAATTTGATCGAACATCCCTTAGGGTCATGTATTTACATATATAACCTTTCTTAAAGTGACTTTCTTAGTATGTATTTAATATTCCCACATATATTTACATATATTTTTGTGTATATATATATATATATATATTTATATATACACAATATATCTAGATATGTCTATGAATATTAAACATATATATTTACAGTGTTATAATAGTTGTACTGTCTAAATATACCAGTACATATATAATTTTAAGTCACTTTCAAAAAGCTACTGTTACTTTCTTAGGAGTCGTACGACTTGACCTTTCTGTTGCCTGTTAGCAGATGTTCTCCAGCTGCAGCTTTATTTCCATGAACTATGATGGGTTCAAGTCTCAAATGTTCAATTAAAAAAAGGCCCCCTGTTGACTGTTTGTGTGAACTGCAGGTCTGTAGGTTTGAAGACTGGTCTGCAGTTCTAATGTTAGCCCTAGTTGCCATGGTGCTGGTCATACTCATTGACATTACTGATAGTGGTTGAAGTGATGTTGATCTGATGTTGCTTTGTGTCTTATTTATTATTATTTAATGATAAATATGATGTTATTCATGACAAACATTTAAGAAGCTGAAATCCTATAAAGTCGACCCTAAAAAGAAAAGCTAACTGTAGAACTTCACCTCGACTTAGTCCAGCAGGAAAATCTCCATCTCATCCAGTGATTCCCAAACTTTTCCAAACCCCCATGGTTGTGCATTTACACTGTCATTAAGACAAAACCTCTTTCCTTCCATTCTGCTGCCAAACGAATTTCCACTAGGGGGCAACATTGGCAACATAGAAATGCCAGCTGTAACCGAAAGACTCTACGAACTAATATAATAATAGTTTTTTCTATTAATTCACTCTTATTTATTGAAGTTGTTTCAACGTGGGATAGGAAAATTAAACAGTGCTTTCGCACTTGATTATGGGACTTGATCGGCAGACATTTTTAAAAGCTTCCGGCCACAAAAAAAATGACGTGACGGGCTATATTTAGGCCCTTCGCCATGGGTTTGACATACCGTTTAATTCCGTCCTTGGTTACGTGTCAGAATATTTAAATGAAATTGTGTTTTGCGCCATCGGGGGTCCCCAACACCATCTTTGGGAACCACTGGTTTCATCTTTCAGGGAAAATCTCAGCCTTTAAGAGTGGGCGGGTTTTTGTGCCATTTTCCGTGTAGCATGAATTCACCAGAGTCAAAGTGCAGTAGCATTAAAGTAACAAACACTCATACGGTGTGAGTAACCACTAGAGTAAAAGCCTTTACAGAGTAATATTATCTACAGTAGATGTTGGAGAAATAAAGTCCATCTGTATTTACTGAGTTCATTCATTGACACGTGCTGTTGATGTTTTCTCTTCAGGTATATTTTATCAAGTGTAATTTAAAAGCTTTTATTTTGAAAGTCAAATTTTCTTGGATGTTATTTATTGTTTTTGAAAAAAAAAAGATTTAACGAAAAAAAAAAAACACCTTACATTTCTCTACAATTCATCGACCGTTTGTTCACTCAGCAACAACCAGTGAGTCTGCGCGTCCCTGGTGCGTGCGCGTGCACGTGTGTTTGAGAGATCGAACTCCTCTCTTCTTCCCTTCTCACTCTGGTATCATGTAGCCTGTAGACAGCCCCCATTATCCTACTATTGCATTTAGTTGAGTGCCCCCTAGTGTCATTGGTCACCTCCTGCATGTGCTTGTTTGTAAATATACCGAATAAAACTGATCAGAATAAACCAAACCTCAGACGGAATTCAGTGTGTCTCATTTTTTCTCTCTGCAAATGTCTTGAGCGTTTGTCGTATTTTCCTATCCACCAGGTGGTGCTATAAACGTCACATTTCACTTCAGTAGTAAGTTGAAACTGCTCCTATATTAACTTCAAAAGTATGTGGGACTCCAAATACAAACTAAAGTAGACCTGGACAATCTAAGGTTCGGGGGCCAGACACAGCCCGCTAAACTTGTCAAAATTTAACTATAATTTACATGATCATTATTATATTTCCAACTTTTCCCTGCATTTCCTCAAGAAACAGTGAAGAAAAGGCTAAAAGCGTTTAGTATTTGAGGCCCGCTTCTCAAATATTAGCCCGCTAGCCTGCTATATTGCTACAAAAAATAGCTTTTGTAGCAATATAGTTCATTGTAAATGTAACTCATTTCTATGAACACCTTTGCTAACTTAAAGGACAAAATAAAATAGATGTATAAAATTTAGCCCTGCTGGACAACAGTGGTACTGCAGTCAAGATGACTTTATGCTGGTTTGAAGACCGTGGTATTAGTGTACTTTTCTTTTACCAGATGTATGCACTCAGCAAGGCTAATCTCGCTAAGCATCCCTAAAGTCAGTTTGTTAGGTGAATAGCTCCGACACATACTGCCCCCTAGTGAAATTGCTTCTCAATTGTTAATATTTTTACCAACATAAATGATCACCTCCAGAGGGCAGTGTTTGAGGAAGCAGTCTTTGGTCCGTGAGTTTCTGGGTTAGAATCCACCAGCTGCCAGGTTGCCAGTGAGGTGCATAGCACCACCCTGACCCACATAACTATCAGTGGGCTCACCACCCACAGGAAGGTGCAGTGTGATTCGGGTGGTGCCACTGGCAACGGACAAGCAGATGATGAATGATTGTTTGGTGAATTCTTACATATTCTACATTCAAACTCTAGGGGGAGTCCTTCAGGAGATTCCTTTGATTTCTGTGTTGTACTGAAAACGCCCTCTTGAGGTGAGTCAGATGAAGGACAAAGAGTAGAGAATAAATCTACCCAGTGGGCGTCATCTCCCTCCCCCTTCCTGTTTTTATAGTGTCCTCCAGTGTGGGTCATTTTGGAGGACATCAGAGAGCGGCGGTGTGCAACTGAACGCCGCTAGGTGGCACTGTTAGCCCGAGCTGATTAACACCACTGCAGCATTCTGGCAAAAACAAACAAGACATTAAGAGGCCTCACCGCTGACGCAGTCCTGTGGGTTTAGTACTAGTGGACATAAAATGCTGTTTATTATTGTTGGATACAGAGCTGACATGTTATGGCAATGACTTATTACTGTGTGTTTTTTGTTTTTTTTTACGTTTTGTTTGCAGATGCACATTATCGAGAGGCGACAGGCAAAGGTTACATGTCATGCAGACTAGATAAATAACTCTTTCATAAGTGCACCTTTGCTATAAAGTTAATCATCCACTGGCAATAATGTAGTGCTCTTAGTTAAAAAAAGGAAAGAGGAGAAAATATACGTACAGTATGTAAACAGTCAAAGAAATTGCACTTTTTTTTCGGCTCGTTATTAGAAGCCACACTACTGAAAGAGAGCGGGAAAGTCAACACTGCAAAAAACGAACTCACTGCCACTGATTGTCCGACCAATTAGAAAAGAACACACGGCTACAAAAAGAAGGAGAAATTAAATGTAAGTCTAGAAAAACAAATACAATCATAGTCAGTTTTAGAGATTATGTCTGTTATCATGGTCAGCGTAAAAAAAAAAAGAAACACACAAATCTTTGTAAATAAAAAGATTTGATAACTACCTGTAGGTATAATCCCAATAATGTCAGGTATAATACTACTGTCTGCAGAAAAACACGCCCCCTTCTGACTCTCTAAACACGTTACATTCACGTCAAACTAAATGCTTCCACTTCAGTCCACTACTTATTTGTACATAAAAAAAAAAATTGACCACGAATCCTTAAATATTCACAAATAAAAAAAGGACAGAGATAAGAAAAGAACGGAAGGAAGTCCTTCTGTGGGTTTTAGCGGAGATATTGCTTAAAGACTGCATAAGATCGTTAGGTACAGTATGTACACAAAGAGACAAAATGGCACTTCTTCAGAGCACTAGGGGGCGAATCGGTTCTCGTCCTCGTCTTCCTGCTCCTCTTGTCCAGCGACACTCTGATTGTCAATGCTCCGGAGCGAGTATCGAAACATTGTCTGAAGTAAACACAGAGCCCTTCGCCCCCCCTCCCTCTCCCTACCCTCCCTGGGAAGCAATACTGAAAATAGTCGTCCGTAAACACTCCCGTCGTGGACAGATTTCCTCCATCTCTGCAGCAGACGGTGCACTGAGCTCTGCTCCTTTTTTTCAGGTTTTTCTTTCTGTTTTTTTTGTCAAAAATAACTGTCTTCAAATCTCATTAGAAATTCTCTTGCAGCATTGCCAAAATTCCTATGACTGAACCCTGCCTGGTCACCAGGGTCTGGGCCCCAGTCAGTCAGTCGGTCGGTCAGTCTTCTAGTCCAATGGTCCCCAACCACTGGGCCGGGGACCAATACCGGTCCGTGGGTGAATTGGTGCCGGGTCGCAGAGAAATAATGTTTCCTGAAAATTATAGTCTGTGTGCACTTGGGTAACCATTGTCGTCTACATGCACAGTTAATTTGGGTAGGAAGATTTTATAGGTAGCAAAATATTTCAGAACAATGAAAATTTAATTTCATTAAGGGGTATTTATCTGCCACAACTTATTGACTGGTCCATAAAAAAGAGCACGAGACATTTAACAGGTCCGTGGCGTAAATGACATTGGGGAAGACGGATACTAAAAGGCTTTCAGACTCTTCTGTGCCATTTACTGGGAAAATGTGGGAATTGCAGGAAAAAGGTAGAAGCATAATTGCAACATAGGTTAACAATACATTTGGACAAGTTTGGCTGGCCCGATTTAAAAGCCAAACGGACCGCATCTGGCCCCCAAGACGTAGTTTGCCCATGTCTGCACTAGTATCTACTGCTACTATCGTAGCTCATAGTAACTTCAAGGTGATGATGAAGACTCCAAGTACTGCTGTAGAGTCAAAACTGTCTCCAAACTGTGTCCATGCACAGTTAATTCAGGTAGGAAGATTTTATAGGTAGGAAAATATTTCAGAATACTGGAAATTTACTTTAAATAAGGGAAAATAGTACGAGACATTTACCGTAAACGTTGGGGACCACTGTCCTAGTCAGTCAGTCAGTCAGTCGGACCCAGACCCTCACTCACTCTCAGCTCCTGTTTCCCCAAAGGTGCATATTCTAACAAGCTCTGATTGGGACAAACCTAAGGCCCGTGGGCTGCACTTTGGTCTCCTGGTCTCCCTGTGGGCTCCCTGTCCTGTCCAGGTTCCCACAGCAGGTCCTGGAGCCATGTCTGAGTCTCTCCTAGTTTGCTTAAGGTGCTGAAGTAAGAGCAGTCAAAGTGTGTGTGTGTGTATGTGTGTGTGTGTGTGTGTGTGTGTGTGTGTGTGTGTGCATTTATAGTGTGTCCACTCAGCATACGTGCAGTCTTTAGTGTGCTTGTTCATCCAGCACTAGTGCAAATTCATTTCAGCTGGTCTGGGTTCTGTTGTCCGTGCGGGACAGTCCTGTTCTGTCGTCCTCCGTCCCTGGACGTTGGGACAGGGAGGCGTTGCCGTGGTCAGATCCTCGGTTTGAGCGTTCAGTCCTTCTCTGCTGAGGATATTTTCGCCGCCGTCATCGTCGTCTCCCTCGTTTTCTCCCTGTTTCTCATGTGTCCTCTGTGGTAGCGCCACCCACAGTTTCAGGAGTGTTGTAACATCAGTTGTTCTGTCCATCTGTCCAGCGGTGGGACTGGTCCCTTCTCAGAGTGGTCCCACCTGCACACCATTGAGAGACACAATCATCACATGTATTTGAGAAATATTTAATACAGTCTGTATTAAGGCAGAGGTTCCCAAACAAAGGGTCCTGGACCAGTGGGGGGCCGTGTGTCACCTCTTTATGGTCGCAAAGAAAAAGACAAATAACATTGTGCGCTTTATTGTTTATTGGTGATTCATTATCTCTCCAAATTACAAACACCTACAAATATCTTTTCAAAAGTCCGTCAAAATAAAAGCTTTAGTAGATAAATAGAGATTGGATTACATTAGATACTACTTTATTAATCCCTGAAGAGTAAACTTTTGGAAATTAACTATTATTAAGAAACAATACATTTACATAATGTTTAACATACTTAAAATAGTAATACTAAGTATAAATGTGTAATGAACTTTAACATTGAATACTAATTATTAAATATATAACATAACTTTCCACTTACAAGCGAATGACATCCAACTCTACCTGTTTATATGTTCTTTCTCGTTACCATATCAAAATATATATAATTCAAATATTTATTTTTTTATGTTTATAACATAAATTAACACTTAATTTCTGATTTCAAATGCTGCTGTTGAGGCCTGACATATTGTGCTTAATAAAATGAGATGCAATGCTGCCCTCTAGTGACATCCACTTTAATAAACAGCCAAAATGTTATCTCTAAAACAATTTTTTAAGGGCCAGATTTGCGAAATTGCAAAATATTGATTCTTACAGATATCACAATATGCTAATAGTGGACTGAAAACATTGGAAAATTTGTTTATTGTGCTGCTTTATTTCTGTACATGTGTAACATAATTTTCCGCTCTTATGCAGATGATACTAAAGTCTACGGAAACCTCTGCTCTGGTTATCTGGGTATTGTCCAAACACCTAATTTCCGATATAAACCGACAAAAATCCTGGTTGTATTTATTCCTTCATCTGTACCAACCACTGCACGAGTACGGGGTTAATTCAGTGAGCTGCAATGCTGCCATCTAGTGACTTTTGCTCGCCAATACAGCCACTTATTCCCAGAACTATTGGCTCTCAATATTGGGCAATGGGGTTTTCATCATTGAAGGAGAGACTTATATCAATTCTTACAGATATTAGACTTTTGTTTTCGAAGCCGCTTTATTTCCGTGAAAATGTCCAGTTCTGCGTACCTTCCTCTCTTAGCTTATGAATGCTGAAGGGTCGAAAGTAAATCGTTGAGCCGTCTCCTCCTCTGTTCTCTGCTGCAGACGTCTTCCTGCTCTCCTCTCCCCCTCTGTCCTTCGTCTCCTCTGGTCGGGGTTCTGTTGGGCTGCAGTCAACAAAAACTTCATAATTACAAAAACAGATTCCGCCACGAATTCCGTCAAACTTTTCTCTCCTGCGTGGGTGGCGTTAGCTCACATTGGCACTGGCAGTGATCGAGCTGCACGTGTCCTGGTCCTGATGGACGGAGTCACTGCTGATGACCGTCACCTCCACCCCCACCTGCTGATCTGAGGGTCATAAGTTAAACATTGAACTGGACGTTAGTCAAAGTGTTTCAGGGTGGAAAAAAAGAAGAAAAAATTCCTTTTCTTTTACAATGACGCAAATGCTAATGTTCTTGTTCCCCTCATCCACCATCGCTCAGCGAGTCTTTGATGGAAACTGTGTGGTTTCACTGCTAATGGGGAAAGTCGATGCCCGCCGGCTTGTTGGACACCAGCTTGGATGAGAGACACGGGGAAATATTTCTGTAGGCTGCAATTCTGTGGTTGGAAACTGCGATCGTTTTTGCTGCTGAGTTTGATATGGAGCGACGAGCCAAATATCAGATTAGGAACTTTGGGAAGAGCACACACACGTCCACACACTCGCTTTAAGACATACGTGGGACACCAAGGGTGGTCTAAAGCAAGGACACCCAGTGCTGGGTCACTGGTCTGTGGGCCAGTTGGCACCAGGTCACATAGACCAGAGTAGATAACTCGTTATTTCTGTTTTATTTATTCTGATTCTGAACGATTTCCTTCACTGTGTCTGTCTACAATTTGGTCAAATCTCTAACCTACGTCCACTACCTTCCTATAAAGTCCACTGTGGCCGGTTACATGTACGATATTACCGTAAACTGACACTGCAAAGCTAGCAAAATGAAGAAAAAACAAACAAAAATGTCTTAGCTCAGGGTAAAAGAGCCAGTGAAGAGACAGAAGAACTAAGGAGAAAACCATATTTAACGGACTATTCCCATATGTATGGAGCCAGAATAGTCTCAAAAAGAACACGCGCGTACGGATCCGCGTGCGTATTCTGAGAAGAGCACACAAACAACGCTTCACACGTCAAAATATGTTTGTGAATTCTTCAATTACGTTTGTGAATTGTGTTACGCGAATGCAAATCATGCTTTTAATTTGTGAAATGACGCACACGTTAATTTATATTTTTGAGACTCGTCTTACGCCAAACAGATTTGTGAGCGTAATTTTGCTACGTCACTCCGTTTGAAGCCAATCACACCACAGTGTCCCCACGAGGGTCCGTCTGTGACGTCACTTAACTGCGTCCAAGAACCAACTTTACGTCCTACAATAATGGCGAGCATTCAAGTGTAAGTATCATGTGATAACATTGCCGCTTCCAGACGCAATTTTCGTAGGAGGTGAACTTAGTTCTTGGATGCAGTTTAGTGACGTCACAGACGTACCCTTGTGGGGACACTGCCGTGTGATTGGCTGCAAACGAGTGAAGCTTCTGATTGGCTGGGGACGGGTGGCCAATCAGAAGCCAGACAAGTGGTAACCACACTCCGAGCCTGCGCTGCATAATACGCGACCTAACCGTAACCGAACAAAAAAAATTTTTTGTCTTGAAGTATACATAGTATTATTATAAAAAAATGATCTAAAGTAGTATACAAAGGCCAGTCCATGGTGCAAAAAAGGTGACGATGTTCGTAAAAGTACACGTAAGTGACTTTGCGTTTTTTTCAACCTTTCCTAAACGCAAATGCCGTCGGTTCCACCGCCCACATGTTACGCACACAGCCGTTCACAAACACCTACAGAAACAAAAACTAACACACACACTTGCTCATGGACCTGACTTGATGTGGCTGTCGTCCCCACTGGCTCCGTCACAGTACGGATGTTCGTAGTCCCTCTCCTCGTCCGCCTCCGCCTCCCTGTCCCTCTCCCTCTCTATCCTCAGTCGGATCTGTCGCTCTCTCACCAGTTCCCAGTTCCTCACCAGGAACACACGGTGCTTCACCACGAAACCCCTGGTCCGACACAGAGAAACAGTTAGACACACATGGTACTTGGTACCAGGACAGAGTTGATTCATTCTCGTCTCTCTTACCTTTCACTGCTGCTCAGAGGAGCCATGTCCAGGTGAGGGAAGAGACTGGCGATGTCACTGAAGCTCCTCTCCTGACAGGACAACCAACCAACGAGTAAATAAAAATGTCCTATAACAACTTTTTTCCCGATATCCTTATATTGTCCAAACACATGACAGATATCAACTAATACCAATATAGACCCTGATAATATTTATTCATCTGTACAAACCACTGTACAAGGATGAGATTAGGTAAATGAGCTGCAATGCTGCCATCTAGTGACTTCCACTTCCCAATACAGATGTTTATCCCAAAAACTAAAAACAGATATTTTAGCTAAAATTAGAACTCAGACAAAATGGTAAAAAATAAAAATGTTATTTTTCTATAACTTGAAGTAGTGTGATTATGTTGTACACAGTTATTTATATATTTTAGTCAGGTATCACACTAATTCAGGGGAAATTAGCTGCCTATATCGGTATCGGGAAGTACGTGTTTGGGCCATATAGGTTAATATCGGTATTGTTAAATGTTATATCGGACATCCCTAATTATTATGTTAGCGGGTATTGGAGAAAAAAACAATAATGATTCCCACTGGTATTAATTATTACGCTAATATCCTGTCAATCAAATATCGATCGTGGATATTATCGGACGTCTGTAACAGACAGTAAAAAACCAAAACTTCAGTCGTCCTTTTGTGAACTTACAGTCATCTGGTGAGAGGTTATTGTTCTCTCCTTCAGGCGGCCTGTGGGGAGAAAACCAGAGAAAAGTATCGATCAGCGCCGAGAACAGAATCTGAAAGTAACACATCTGATACTGGCAACTCACAGTAACGACGCTTCCTCTTCAGAGGAACAGCGGGCTGTCTGCAGAGCTGAAACCAAATAAGATCGGAATCACAGACCTGTGTTTGTCACGACACGCAAGGTACTGTTCCAACAGACAGTTTTACAACTAGATCCCAGTCCTGCATCAGAGACCACAGCTCCAGTTTAGAGCGAAAAAAAGTCCTTGAATATAATATAATTTACACGTAAACTGGAAATTGTGGCCTGTCAAGTCATAAAGGGGCGGGGCCACGGGAGCTTAAAAGGCTTTTGACTTCAAATCCTGAAGTTCTGCTAACATTTTTAATATATAGACCCATTCTAAAGGACATTTCATTTTAATAAAAGTAAAATATATACAATGAAAATGTCAGAATTTCTGGAATTGAAAAAAAAGAGATCGATAGCAAATGTCCGCAAATGGACAACTGGTGGCCTGGCTGTGGACCGTGGGCCACCATTTGAGCCCCACACATAAATATAGTGGTGGTTTTATATATATATGTATATACAGTATATATGTATATTTACACTACTGGTCAAAAGTTTTAGAACATCCCATTTTTTACAGTGTTTTTACTGAAAATGATGGAGTTTAATGTCTCTTTGCACTCAGACGTGAAAGCATAGCACAAATAAGCAATAGGAGTCAAAAAAGAAATTATGGAATCAATTTATAAAAAACTGTTGACTCATCAAAGTAGCCACCTTTGGCAGATATAACAGCTGAACACACAGGATACATACAAATCAAATATTCTTCAAAAGTTCTTTCCATGTCTGTTGCAGAAGTTCCCATAAATGTGTGGCACTTCTGTCCATTCCATCCCAAACCAGTTCAATGGGGTTTAGGTCTGGACACGGTGCTGGCCACTTCATGTTTTCAAGTTTACCAGCTTGTTTTTTTTTTGCAAGATAGTTCTGGCACAGCTTGGACTTATGTTTTAGGTCATTATGTTGCTGTAAGATGAACCCCTGACCAACTAGACCCATACCAGAGGGTATTGCATGGCGCTGCAGGATGCTGTGGTAGCCGTTTTGCTTCAGGGTGCCTCTCACTCTGAACAAGTCACCAACCCTGGATCCAGCAAGACAACCCCAGACCATCACACGTCCTCCTCCATGTTTGACAGTGTGGAAGCATCATTTCACCTACTCTACGCCGTACAAACATCCTGCGTGATGAACCGAAGATAGTGAGCAAGTCTCTGTTTCAACTGTGAAGAGTTGCAGCAAGAAAACCATTGCTAAGAAGACGGAATAAGACAAAGAGACTTGTCTGGGCCAAGAAAGACTGCCATTGGACGACTGAAGACTGGAAAGGGTAATATGGACTGATGATCAAATGCGAAATCTTTGGTGTGCCACACTTTTATTGGAGGAAAAATTGGGGTGTCCTAAAACCTTTGACTGGTAGTGTGTATATATATATATATATAAAAATATGTATATAGTATATGTGTGTGTG
>JAFBJS010000140.1:184569-195700 GCA_016785265.1 Paraplagusia blochii
TAAATATATATATATATATATATATATATAGATATACCTGTATATATATATATATATATATATATATTTAACAACATAGAATATATATATATATATATATGTGTGTGTGGGTGCGTGTATGTATATGTATGCATATATGTATATAATGTGTATATATATATGTGTGTGTGGGGCTCAAACGGTGGCCTGTGGTCCACAGCCAGGCCACCAGTTGTCCATTTGGGGACGTTTGCTTTTTTATATATATATATATATATATATATATATGTATAAAGCAGTGTTTTACCTGGTTGTGCTGCCACAGCCACATCACTTCATAGGGCAACTGGAAATTAATCCTCTTCAGCCTCAGGTACTTTCCTGTTGAACAAGAAGGAAGTTCAGATTCCGAGGTTGTTTGTTTGGACCAAATCCACTCACGTCAACCAAAATATACGAAGGAAATTAAAGACGACGACCAGTGAAGACCAGGTGACGATGGTTTCATCCAGAGAACATCTTATGCAACTCAAACAAACACTAAAACGACTCCTTCAACAGACGGTAAAAGAAAACACGGCCCAACTCCTCCGTCCCCAGGGCGAGGGTCCGACTCAGACACAGAACCTGAGCAGAGATTTTAATCACACTCACCGACGTGTATGGGAGCAGGCAGCAGTGTGTACTCGTGCTCCCCTGGTGTGTACTCCAGATTCTCCCTGCACAGATGCTGAGCTGCAGAGGAAGAGCTGGAAAAGAGACGGTCCAATTAATGAATCCACACCAGAACCAGAGAAAATAAGAAAAGTCTTTCCCACCACAGCCGGGACTTGGTGATGAAATCATCGGATACAGAAACAAATAGTGTGTTACAAAGTTAAAACTTTTTAGTTTACCTTTGTCACATTCCTACATTTATTTTCCATTAATACATTTAAAAATTCCAGGCCTGTAGATGGCAGTGATGAGCTCAAGGTCCCCATGGTATATTGAACAAGTTTGGAGACAGTTTTGACTCTGCAGCAGTACTTGGAGTCTTCATCATCACCTTGAAGTTACTATGAGCTACGATAGTAGCAGTAGATACTAGTGCAGGCATGGGCAAACTACGGCTCGGGGGCCAGATGTGGTCCATTTGGCTTTCAAATCGGGCCAGCCAAATGTATTATTAACCTATGTTGCAATTATGCTTCTACCTTTTCCCTGCAATTTCCACATTTTCCAATTAAATGGCACAGAAGAGTCTGAAAGCCTTTTAGCATCAGTCTTCCCCAATGTTTTTTGCGCCACGAACCAGTTAAATGTCTCGTATTATTTTTTAGGGACCAGTTAATAAGTTGTGGCAGATAAATACCCCTTAATGAAATAACATTTTCATTGTTCTGAAATATTTTCCTACCTGTAAAATCTTCCTACCCGAACTAATTGTGCATGCACACAACAAGGATTTCTCAAGTGGACAAAGCCTATAATTTTCTGCTACCAGACCAGTATAAAAGGTTAGAATCTTGTATCAATGACTCTGTGTCATTTTGACTTTATTGTTGTTGTCTTCACTGAGAAAATATTTCCTAATCAAATATAGTTGCATTATTGATGATGGAATCCTATCCTAGCCATTCTATTGGTCAGTTCTTTTGTTGATATGGGTATGGATCAAGTGGAAGGAATAGACAGATGGGGCCAAAAGGAAACATTATTTCTCTGCGTCCTGGCACCAATTCACCCACGGACCAGTAGCGGTCCCCGGCCCAGTGGTTGGGAACCACTGTTTTACATAACATAACCCTCCTGTCACCCTGTGGCCCCTGAATCTGCAGGGTCTGTGAATGTATTGGAGCGATGCTGTAAAACTGTCCACGTACTCTGTGGTTTTGTAATCGTCTGAGTAAAGACCAGCTCTCAGATACGTCTTCACCCGAGGGTCCTCGTCTGCGTCCTCCTCAAGTGGAAGTAATAGACAGATGGGACCAAAAGGAAACATTATTTCTCTGCGTCCCGGCACCAATTCACCCACGGACCAGTAGCGGTCCCCGGCCCAGTGGTTGGGAACCACTGTTTTACATGACATAACCCTCCTGTCACCCTGTGGCCCCTGAATCTGCAGGGTCTGTGAATGTATTGGAGCGATGCTGTAAAACTGTCCACGTACTCTGTGGTTTTGTAATCGTCTGAGTAAAGACCAGCTCTCAGATACGTCTTCACCCGAGGGTCCTCGTCTGCGTCCTCCTCCTGGACGTCTGCCGTTTGGGACGAGGCCTGCTCCCCGTCCGACGGGCTCAGACATTCGGGCAGGATGTCATACTCTGCAACACTAAAGGAAAGCATGAAGAGAGAGATAGAGTGATAGAGAGGAAAAAGAGAAAGAGAGAAGAGGCACTGGTTTAGCACACAGTGCTGAAAACAATAGGTTAATATGGTGATAGCGAGTGGTGGTATTGAATGTCCAAGTCAACCCACTCAGGCGGCGTTCTGAGGCACTGGTGAAGGGTTACCTCTGATGACAGGGAGAGTCGTCGTGCTTCCTCTTCTGCCCTCTCTTCTTGTTGGCCTGCAGCTCCAGCTCCGCCACCTGCTGCGCCGTGTCACGGCCTCCGTCTCTCTCCTCCTTCCTCCCGCCCGCCTCTCTCCCGTCTATGTTGTGGTTCTGTCCTGGCGACACTTCAAGCGACGACAAAGATGGCGGCGCCGGCGAGTGTGTGGGAGAGGAGGCGGCGAAGGGCAGCGGATGCTTCCTGGGTCGCCCCGGCCTCCTTTTGCTCTTCACGCCCAGACCGCCGGGCGTTGGCACGCTTCTCTGCTGCCCCTGGTTCCTTGAGTCACCTTGTACGCCTGCAGCGGTTGACAGAGAGTCAGAGAGGGCGGGCAGAGCGTGAGTGGCGGCGAGAAAAAAAAAAAAACTCGACAGATGTGGACGGGTGATGCAGGCAGCGGGAGGTGTGAGGTGAAGCCAGTCATGGCTGACTCATGTGAATGGGCCACAGATGAGGTGAGTCATAACATTTCCTCTGACCAGATGACTTCTGGGAAATGTATTAGAGAGTGATTTATGCAGCGGCACAGACGCTCCACACAACAGAGCCCAATAGTGTGCGACTGCATACTTGAGGCTGCAGACATATGCATTTTTCTGAACACAGCGACTAATGTGATACACAATCTCAAAGGGCTGAGCAGACAGAAGGAGAGGGAGGGAGGGAGACGGAGGGAGGAGGAACCAGGGAGGGGGCGTCTGCGCTAACACGCACACACTAACTCAAACATGTGCTTCGCTGGGCCATGAACTAATATCAAAAGTATTTCACCAAAATATTTTCCTTCGCGAGCTCACATCGCCCCAAACTCTGACCCGGCCATGTTCTCTCATCAATCACTGTAGCGGTCATCCATCTTTTGTTCAATTTTCCACTGACCGTGACAGGAGTGACCGCTCTTTCTTCATTTGATTTCTTCCAGTAGAGCCCGTTGGCCGGCAGTGAGGGATAGGCCGGGCTTTAAATAGCCAGTTTGGTGCTTAACAAATGGCCGTGTTCGCCGTGCAGCCCTGGGCAGTAACAGCGTGTGGTTCACCTCAGACGAGAGAGGGAGAAACTGCAACCATTTTCTGGCGGATTCTCGTGGAGATGCTGCTAAAACGCCGCTCAGAAATTCCATCAGCGAGTGTTTGCCGAGTGTTTTCATTTGTGTGTGTGTGCGAGACAAACAAACAGACGAACACACGTACACCTCTGAACAGCAGAAGGCGTCGTCGAAAATTGGCTATAAAAAGAACAGAGTCTGATTTCCTCTCAAACACCCGCAGGCTTTGATGTGAGGCCCGACACCTACAACTATATTCGGCGAAATCTCGGTGTCTCTTTTTCAACCTGGTGTAAAAAACCTGTCAGAGTGACTCAGTTTAAAGACACCGATGAAGTGGAATCCATTCACGGAGCTGATCTGTCATAAATTAGATGCTATTTTTACGCAGCCGTAGTGGCACAGTTGGTGTTGGACCTCCCACATTTGCTACATTATCGCCAGGAATCTGTTTATTTAGGATGTATTCAAGAAGGAAGGAAACAGATGAGACCAGCAGTCGCCCTTATTTCACAGAACAATGTGATCTACAGTCTGAAAACACCTGAAACCTGTTGTTTGATTTTTATTTTCATGACTGTTTCACTTTAATGTAAACCATGTAGCTGTTAGCTTGGCTTCTAGCAACTACAACAATCCTGTTGGGCAAGTTACTTAAGTTACTAAAAAAGTAACTTATTACTTTACTATTTACTGCTCTCAAAAGTAATTAGTTACATTACTAGTTACTAAATCATAAAAGTAACTAATAACTAGTTACTTTACTTTGAAACGTTAAAAAAGTTTAGTGTTGTGTTCTGTATCAACTATCATAATGAAATGTAGTGGAACAATAAAAACAAAATAGATGTTTAGATATTTTGACAGACATCTTTTTCGTAACCTCAACTTGACACTTGCCGTCGTCTTGCTCGTGGGTGTGTGCTGATGTACCACGTCGCACGCGTGTGTGAGACTGTTTATTTTCCTATAAAGCAAGAAGACCCGCCCAGGTTTCTTTCTGATTGGCTTAGCCTGAAATGTTAACCTATGTCAACAAATCATCGCTCTTTTTCAACGCATGGCATTCAGCTAGTGTGCACGGCCGTCTTACACTCATGACTGACAGGCAGCAGACAGGCTCCGCCTCCACACGGTCCTCTCTCTGTGGACGGGAGAAACCGTCCATTTGGACCACAGATAGTAACGAGTAACGAGCCCCTTTACACCACAGTAACAATAACGGCGTTACTGAATGGGAAAAGTAACTTTAAAAGGTACGTTATTAGTTACCGAGACAAGTAGTTTTGTTACGTTACGACGTTACAAGTCACACGTTAGTCCCAACACTGCTGACACCAGAACTAAGCTAAAAAAACATCAGATGTTTAGTTAAAAATATTTGCCAACACTACCTTTAACACAGACATGGGCAAACTTTCTGACACGTGGGACACAATCAGACCTAAAAGGGTTTTCTTTTTGACTCCGCCCATGGTGGCCTACAGGTCCAGCTGTAGACCCCATGTGAGGCCTGCGGCTGGACCTGGGGTCCTTGATGTGCTGCTGTAAGTTAACACGTCCCCGGAGTCTCTAGACTTTGCTTGCATATCTTCGGCCCAACTCCCCTAGGAGCCTACTGTGATCTGGACCCAGGACTTGAATGGAGAATAAGAACTTAAATAGACCATGAATGGACTTTATAGTCCCCTTTCTTTATACTTTGAGACATAAAGAATTCGTGTTTGTACTACTGTTTAGTTAGTCCTGGGTGAGGATCCCGTCCACTGTCCATCACTCTGAGGTTTCTTCCCTTTTTCCCTGTCTTTTGGGAGTCGTTCCTCAGCCAGTCTGAGGGTCTATAAGGTCGGGGGGGGGGGTTCTCTTCCTGTTGCATATTGTTAATTGTTACGTTGTTATGATTTGGCACTACGAACAAATAAAAGTTGAAGGTCATGTAGAAAACCTAAAATCCTACATTTTTAACAAATCCATTATTGCAAAAGTAAAATGAAAAAAAAAAAAATAATAATTTGGACAAGGTTGGCGGGCCGCATTAAAAAGCTCCACGGGCCACATCTGGCCCCCGAGCCTTAGTTTGCCCATTCCTTTAATACTTCTCTGTTCTCATGTAATGGGATGTTGACACTAAAATAGTTACTAAACCTTTTCACTTCTTTTGCTCCTGGTGTGAACACATCAAGGAGAACTTCCCTTCACTCACTGTCCAGTACCAGTACAGAACGTCTCACCTGACTGTCTCCTGTCCCTCCACGTGGGCACGTCTCGTCTCAGTGACCTGTCGTCGATCTCTTCTTGGCCGCAGTTCCTGCCCAGTCCATTCCTGGAGCTTCGTCCTCCTGCAGCCATGACAGCAGAGGTGAAGAGGTTGGTGTGTGTTGGAGATGGTGACGGAGACGCCCCATACAGGTGCGTCTCCTCGGCGTCGTCGTCATCTTTGTCCTCATCATCTGATGCGACCAGTCTGCCCGCGTGTTGCTCCCCCGCGAAGCCTCTCCAGCTGGGGTTTGAGTTTCGGAATTCTGCTCCTCCCAGACTGCCGGCCTTCATCTGGCCCTGACTCAGGGCGCCCCAACCTCCTCCAAATGACGACAGGTGAGAGGAGCCCAGGCCCAGTGAGGTGAGAGACAAGTGTCTGTACCTCTCAGCAGAAGGAGACAATGATGAAGATGAGGATGAAGAGGCCACAGCAGGAGCAGTGAAGGAGGCGTTTCTGTTTTGGAATAACCAGGGAGATTCTTTGGAGAGCACACTTCCCAATCCTCTTTTTCCTTGCTTCCCAACACTTCCCTGGCCCATCACGAATCCTGACCCGTGTTTGGAGCTGGACATCGCCTCCCTCTCTAGGCTGTCGTCCTCCTCGTCTCCGTGTAGCTCCTCCTCCTCGTCCATGTCTCGCTCGCACGGTCGGTGGCGGTGTTTGTGTTTGCGTTTGTGTTCGTTTCTCCTGCAGCCGCAGGAAAGGCTGGACGTGAACCCTGAGGAGCTGAGGTGGGAGCAGCCGCTGCCTCCACCCAGGGTTCCCTCCACCTCCCCTCCTAGTGCTCCTTCTCTCAGCAACCTGCTCCTGCGTCTGTGGAACCTGGCTGGGTTAAGAAGGTAGTGTGCATGGTGGGGCTGATGGGCCGCGTACTGGTGAGGAGATGGAAGGGTGTAGGAGCCTGGCAGGTGGTGGTGGTGGTGATAGAGTGAGGTGGGTGGAGGATAGCTGCCATAAAAGCCCATGTTCTCAATGGTCTCCTGAAACTTGGAGGGGCAGCCACACTGCCTGCGCTCTGGCTTCCTGCTACAATGCACCGACTGGCACGGGAAGAAGGGTGGAGTAGAGAAGGAAGGGTTGGGAGAGTAGGTGGAGGGGTGAGGGGAGTAGAAACCGTTCAAATTGATCCGGAAGATGTTGGAACGCAGCGGGTGAGAAGAGGAGTGGTGACGTCTCCCCCCGGCGGCGGACCCGCTCCCATCGAAGCTCTGTCCCAGTCCTGCTCTCAACCAACTTCTCTTCCCGATGTGGACCTCGTTGAATTGTCCAATCATGTCTTCCAACTCGGCTAAGAACTCTGGGTCCTGCACTTGCAGCTGCTGGTGTTTCTTTTTGTGTTTGGCTTTCTGTCTCTTCAGCGCACTGTGCCCCAGGCAGGGGTAATAGTCTGAATGAGTGCAGTTATTGTGTCCTGGACAGGGACACACACAGGCACAGGAAGAAGGACAATCATAGTCCCTCCGCCGGTGCCTGTGTCTGTCTCGGTGCCGTTCCACATTTCCAGGGTTGCTAATTAGGTTAGTATGTCTGGGAGTGTGGGACGGGGGCGAGGAGACAGGGGACGGATGCTCGTCAAGGGTGTGCTGCCTCTGTCCTACCCGCATCACTCCTGTCCCCTGGCCCAACCTGACCAGGCCTCGATGTCCACGCAGCTCACCTCTCTCACAGACACTGTTGTTGTCTGTTCCAATCCCACTGTCACTAGGCAGCGTCTCCTCGCTGTGGGACTCGCTCCTGGGGGACGGCGTGGCGTCCTTGATGCGACTAGGTGAGCCCGCCGTGTGGTGCAGTGACGGAAGGGGACAGGAGAGCTTACATGAGGACTGGTGGAAGGGGAATTGGTGTCTTCCTTGGCACAGACAATTCTTCTTGGCGAATGAGGAGAGTGAGGAGGATGAGGGAGGACGAGGTGAGGTGCAGGACGAGGACGGGGACGGAAGGGAGAAGTGGTGAGGGAAAAGGAGAGACGACGAGGGTTCGGTGATGCTCCCCTCGCTGCGAGGACTCTGGGCCCCGCTGGAGTGGGTGAGAGACGGAGAGGGGAACGGGTGAGAATGGGAGTGGGAGTGAAGCAGCTGGGGTTGGCTGGAGGAGAAGAGAGACATTTCGGGAAGATTGGGGAAAAGGGACGACTGTCCGGAACTCTGAGAACCGAACTTCAAGCCGGGGGTCTGGACTTTGGGCTTGCGTCCTCGTCTCTTGCCCATGTAGATGGTCCCTCTCTTGCTGACGTTGATCTGAGGGCCCAGCTTACTTCCGAAGGAGGAGGACAGGGCTGAGAGGGTGTGGACAGTTGTGGCTTCTATGGACTTGCACATGCTCAGAGAGGTCTCAGCGTCTCCTGGCTGTCCAGCCCTCACCTCCTTACCCATGTACCCCGTCAACATGACTTTGTTCAGTCTCCTCTTCTTTCTTTTCTTCATCAGATTAATCATCCTCCTGAACTTCAACTGTCTGTTTGTCTTGTCGGACGTGTGGAAGTCCTTGTTTCTATCAGTTGGACTCAGGACTCCACACTGCTCGTCAGCGAGGTGTCGTTTGGGAGGACGTCCACGCTTCTTGGGGCTGGGACTAGACTGAGCTGCGCACTGCAGTCTCTGACTTGGCTCTGGTGCAGGGGCTTTCTGAACTGGGTTACACCCAAGAGGAGGCTCCTCGGCTGACGGAGAATTCAGGGAGAGTCGAGGTGGAGGTTCGTCCAGACACAGGCTGTGGGATTTGGGGCGGCCCCTTTTCCGAGCGGATGTTGTTGATGCGGGAGAGCTGGGGTCTGACGTAGGGTGTTTTGGGGACACTGGTTTTGTTGCGGAAGCTGACGGAGAGGTGTTGCTGTTGGAGGAGTTAGAACCCGGATGGGAGTCCGTCTGCTGGAAGCAGGCGCTGGCAGGAGGAGAGGTTTTGGGAATCTGGGGGAGAGAGGCTGCTGGATTATGTTGGGAATCTGAAGGAGCTTCGTGATTTTCTGCTCTGTGAGCCCGGTGCACCAGCTTGGTCCAGCTGGGTCGTCTCGCTTTACGTTTCTTGAGTGGGCGGCTGTCCTGCTCTGGGGGGAAGGACGGGGGAGAAACTGGTGCACGAGCAGAGGGAGAGGGTAGAGGAGGAGGAGCAGAGCAGGAGGGCTGGCTCGGAGGAGCGCTTGACTGTTTTGGGTTGTCCGGTTCTTTTGATTTATTGTTGTCACCTGTTGACGTTTTTGGCTCGGTCGGTTGAGCCGTCGCACAACTGTCGTCCGTTTCGTCCTCCTCCTCTGTTCTGCCCGCATTCGGTGATTTACAGTTTTTATCCAGTTGACCACAGACATCTGTTTCAGCAAATTTCATATTACTGTCCTCAGACTTCTGCCTGATGAAACTGGCCTTGTCCTTTTTCTTCTCAGTCTTCTGCTCGTCTCTGCTCCCGTCGTCAGTCCTGTGTCTTTCAGCCTTCTCTTTAGCGCGCCTTGTTTTTCCATCTTTCCCCTTCACCTTTTTCTTCTTTTTGTTTTCCTGCTCTTTGCTCTCACTCTTCGCTCTCTCAGCTTCCAACTTGTGTCGTTTTGATTTTTTCTCCCTGTGTTTCTCCTTCTTTGTTTTCTTGTCTTTTTCCTTCTTTTTCTCGGGTGAAGTTTCCAGAGTCGGATTCTGGTCTTGGGATTGATCGACAGTTGGTGAGGAGAGTGGTTTCGTGGCCACTGAGGGAGAGGAAGCAGAGTACGGGCTACTCTTTTTGGACAGGCTTGATTCCTTGTGTGAGCTGGTGGAGACCTGAGGTCTTGTTGAGAAATCCACGGAAGAAACTGAGGAAGAACTGCTGTGTTTCCCAGCTTTGACTTTCGAAGATGTGCCGAGGACGTTGGCACGGTCGTTCCCGTTTGATAGTCCTATCTGTCTGGGCGTTCGGACCGAACCGTTACTTTTCTTGGTGTTTTCTTCATAACTGCTCTCTGACGTAGAGAGTGTCTGGACGCTGGGCGTGGAAGGAGAGGGTGAAGCTGCCTGGTCTGTTTTGGGGGAGCAGGACTTGTGTCCCGCCGAGGTGGGCTGTCTGTTGACATTAGGGGACTTTTCCTTCTTTAACCTCTCAGATGAGCCGATGGAATTGACCTCCGTCTTGTCGGCCAGCTTGACAGGAACCTGGGGAAAACAAACACGCGGTCTGTGTCAGAGACAGTAAAGTGCGAGGCGTTTATAAGACAATAAGCGAAATGATATTTGTTTTAGTGCCGCCATTATAAAAGTGGGGACAATATGACTCATTCAGGCAGAGAAAATAGGCCATACCCTGGAGAAGAAGGGAGTGAGGTGATGGAAACAGCAACTGGGGTTGACACAGAATGGAGGAACACAAAGGCAAAGGACTGGAGGGAGAGAGAGAGAGAGGAAGGGAAGGAGGAAAGGAGTGGGACAGAGGACGAGGGGTAGTGAAAGATAAATGAGAACAGGTAGAGAAAGAGAGGATGTAAAAATAGAAAAGAGGGACAGATATAGGGAGGCTCGCAGAAACTGAAGGAGAGAAGCAGGGCTGTGCTATTGGTAGCTATAAATTGACACTAATACAGATGAGAAGCCTTGACATTTTATATACTTGTCCGGTAATTTTGGTATCACTGCAGCCCCAGGAGTGTGTGTTCGCGTCTGTGTGTGTGTGTGTGTGTGTGTGTGTGCAGCTGAAGCAATAAACTTCCCCTTAGGTCGGAGTCAGAAGGAAGGATGGAGAGTAGAACGGCTCCAAGGGACCGTCATTATGTTGTCATATTTGTACCCGTAATTATTCAAAGGTGGTGCAGTCTGAAAATGGCCAAAAACAACCCACAGTAGCCGCTGGCCGATATTTTCCTTCTGTATTTGAATGTTTTTCTTCTTGCCGTCTGAAATATTTTCAGTGGAAATGTTCAACGGTGTAAAACAGACCCAGCAGGTGGCACTAAAGTAATTTACAAGATGCACTGTTGCAGATAACAAAGATGCAGGAGCAAAGTGGGAGGAGTTTACTGTAGCATTAGAGGAGACGCAGGCTGTGTCCTAAACCCAAGACAGTGCACCATATAAGGGTAAATGTCTCGTATGAATGTCTCGTACTATTTTCACAGACGTTATGTTGTGGCAAATAAATACCTCTTATTAAAAGTAAATTTCCTGAAATATTTTCCTACCTATAAAATCTTCCTACCTGAATTAACTATAATTTTCTGCTACCAGACCGGTATAAAAAGTTAGAATCTTGTATCATTCTGTTGTTGTTGTCTTCAATGAGAAAATATTTCCTAATCAAATATAGTTGCATTATTGACGATGGAATCCTAGCCATTCTATTGGTCAGTTCTTTTGTTGATAT
>JAFBJS010000140.1:196276-217141 GCA_016785265.1 Paraplagusia blochii
CTGTAAAATCCTCCTACCCGAATTGACTGTGATTTCTCAAGTTCACACAGCCTATAATTTTCTGCTACCAGACTGGTATAAAAAGTTAGAATCTTGTATCATTCTGTTGTTGTTGTCTTCACTGAGAAAATATTTCCTGATCAAATATAGTTGCATTATTGACGATGGAATTCTAGCCATTCTATTGGTCAGTTCTTTTGTTGATATGTGTATGGATCAAGTGGAAGTAATAGACAGATGGGGCCAAAAGGAAACATTATTTCTCTGCGGACCGGCACCAATTCACCCACGGACCGGTCCGCGCCCCAGTGGTTGAAGACCACTGATATAGATGGTATGCCATATTGATATAAATCCCTAATACTGGGGAAAGGGTTCAAGAGAACATTTCTAAATAAGACTTTAATGGAAATTTTTTTTATATATTTTTAGGGGCAAAAATGTTGCCCGAGCTGGCCGTTCCATTGCCTGCAAGCCTTATGTTTGACACCACAGGGTTAAAATAAAAAGAATTATAGTAGAGAAAGTACATTTTTGGTTGCTTCTGGCCCCTTGCATTATACCACTAGCACCACCTGGAGGTAAAATGTAGGGTCTGTGTTTGACTTTTCCATGAGCAACTTTGACAGACAATGGCTTATTTGACAACACATTGGGGGCAGTCAAGAGCCACAGGTGAAGAAAAATTAAATCAGAAAAATATGTTGTCCCTGCTCACCTGTTTGGCAGACTTGGTCCCCTGAGTGGGGACAGCGGGGACAGACACTGGCGTGGAGCCTGAGGGAAGAGTCGATGGTAAAGGCAGTTCCTCTGATGACGAAGGCGATGACAAGGATGATAACGATGACGCAAGCGGCGGTGAAGCCACAGTTGCGGTTTGTTTGGATGTTGCCTGGACGACATCCAGACGTGCGCGTTGCTCTCGGGCTGAATCATCCGGAACGGCGCTGGTTTTGGTCTGCTGCCCTAATCCTCCTTCGCCGTCCCCCCTCAGCAGCCCCCCTCTGCCTTGCCTCTGATATGTCCTGATGGTGGGCTTGCAGATGTAGCTCTCTAATATCTTTGGAGGTTTCTTGGTGCGCTTCTCCTGCAGCCCGATTCGGAATCGCACGTTACCCTCGGGGCAACTGGTCTCTCTGCCGGAGAGCTGGAGCTGCTGCTGCCCTGAGCTTCCACAGCGCCCCTCGATGAGCAGCTCCAGTACTGCCCCCTTGTCCGTTTCCCTTTTCCGTCCTGCCCCCTTCTTCTCCTCCTCCTTCTTCCCTACATCTCTGTTCTCCCCGTCACCTCTCTTCTTCTTCTCTGCCACCGCATCGTGCTCCTCCGAGTCCTCGGATGCAGAGGACGGGTCCAGAGTTAGATTTGTGGCCGGAGGGGTTCCCCCCTTCACTCTCTGGTCCATCAGAGACGTCAGGGGGGAGAGGCAGGATGCTGTGCGGTGCCCAGTATAGGACGTGGTACTGCACCTAATGGGGCTAATGGGGTCAAGGACGGCGAGATGAAAGCAGGTCGGGAGATTTCCGAAAGTAAATCCAGTAAAAACAACCACAGTCTGGTGTCTTCATCCAGCCAAGATCTCGCTCTTCTCTTTTATACTTGATCTGAGAGCAGAGTTCGAAAGAGGCAGAGAAACAGGAAAAAGGGAGAAAGAAAAAGAGGACGGGGGGACGGGGAGGGAGACAAAAAAGAAAGATGTTAGATATTAGTCACTTGAATGAGCTCAGATGCTGAGCAGCAGCAGCAGCAGGGAAGGAGTTGGAGGGAAAGTCCCCTTCCCTCCACGCAGCTGAGAAGAGGTGCTGAAGTGTGTGTCCACGGAGATGATCTCATCGTATAGAAAGCCCCCGGGGGCACTCAGTGGTGCTGATCCCTAAAACGCCGTCACTGTCCGTAACTGGAAGAAGGACTCACATTTTTGGAAGCGCCGTCAGCTGGTTTCCTCCAATAACAGTAGCTCTGAGGGAACAGGAACCCTCCATAAACCCTGGGACATTTTCTTAAGTTGTAATCCCAGCTCTCCCCCCTCCGTCCAGAATCAATATATCAATCAGTCCGCTCTGGACTAATTCAAACAGTTGATCCAGTCTCCTCCCCTCCTCTCCCCACTGTCTTTGCGCCTTCTGTTCTCAACTACTCCCACCAGCTCTCCTCCGTCCCACCCACCCACCCACCCACCCTTCCCTCTGCTCTTCTGTCTTTTCTCTCCGAAACTCCCCTTTTAATGTTTGGCAGAAAGCTTTTGCATTATTCTCTATTAGCCCCATCCACTCTCCTTCTCTCCTTCTCTCCCTCCCTGTAGACCACACAGTAAAATGGTCACCTCATACACTACATCCATGTTAATCAGAACCATATTTCCTCCTCCACTCGGTTCTTTTTCTTCCCTTCAACCTAAATCCCTCCATTCACGGTCTGGCCGTTCCCCTCCTCCACTTTCAGTAGTGGTAACACAAATCCGTAGGAAAGGGTAAAACTTATTTTTGGAAAGGAGCGCAAATTCCTCCTCCTCCCATTGCTTCCTCCCAGTTAAGTAAGCTTTTCATTGACCCCATTGTAGACGGACTTTTAATGTGACATTACAGCCGAGCGGCACAACCTGAAATAACATTTCCCGAAAAACTTTCACTCCCGCTCGCTCCGCGCGTGGCGCAGTTTGTCGGGCCGACGTATCGGAAGGGAAGCCACATCTTCCCTCACGCTTCCTTCATTAAACTGCCTGCGTCTCATTAAGGAGGACACTCATTGGTTTTCTAATAAAACATACCATGCTAAGCAATCTCGCAGATGTCTCCTGAGAGCCTTTTATGAAGGAGCTCATTTGTCTCTCATCACATCCAACTGCCTCCGTAAACTCGGAAAAGAGGAACAGGGATAATACTTCAGCTCAGTGGGCATCTCTCCTGTGTCCTGGACCCTTCACACCTAAACCCTGTCTTTGTGTCACGGTGAGATCAAATCAACATCTGTTCCAGTAAAGACGGTTATGCAATCGTACTGGAAAGCATTTTCAAGGAGGAGGAAAAAATGAAATAACCCCAGCACGGAGACACGGAGCGAGCGCCCGTCGCAAATCTCATTAGCCTTCCATGTCGTGACCTCGGCGGCAGACGGGTCGACCTATAGGAAGTGGGGACGCAAACAACTCACTGTGCGGGTTGTGTGAAGTACTGGCGGAGAGGAAGGGGAAGAGGCCGAGTCGATTCAACAGGAGTCAGAGTGCAGTCTAATAGATTTTTATTCCCTCCACTGAGATAACGCTCAAACATAACTCAAAATCCTCCTAACGTTAGACCTGGAGCTATTCTCACTGACAGGATGATGAGTGGACTCCGGTCGGTGCGATTGCACAGCGGCGCAAAGGCAACGATTAAATCAAGATAATAGCCACCATTTTTCCAGCCATCATCAACATCGCATGGTGTTATCATCAATAACTACAAGACTTCATGTTTTCATCTGCCTGACAACAGACGGAGCAGCAGCAGCAGCAGCAGCAGCAGCGTGGCATCAGCGAAAGCGTGAAAATTACTCTGCTCTAATTTCCTGGCATCTATCACAGCCACTACTACATATGTCTCATCTTAAAGACGCGACCCATTTTCACACGCCGTTTGTCTGATATCTGCTCACTTTGGGTTTGTGGGGCCGTCATTTTTCAAACCTCCACATTCCGATGCACCGCTGCTTCTTAGGTAAATAAAAGTTTACGGCTGATCTGCTCTGCAGAGTCTGTGCCAGAAAAAAAATGCAATTTCTGAGGCCGATGCCAATTCTCATCGGAAGACTCCAGAGGCGGTGATGATGAGAAATGATATCACCTGCTCAAATTTATAGAGCCTTTCACTCTGTTTATCACCGACTAATACAGGTTTCCTGGAAGTGCTTAGATTTTTACTACAGAAGACAATGTCAAAGGATGTCTCTGACGCACATGGTGTCATGCTCTGCCCACTCCCTATTGGACGATTCAGGTGCCAATCACGAGCCTCATACTCTAATATTTTCTCTGGTTGCCATTGGAATTCGCTAAAATGTGTCATAAATGTTACCGGACATAACATTTCCGGCAGAGTGCTTTACTGAACACCAGGAATATTTATGTCCACTTTTTATAAACAGTCTATACACACTCGTCTTTGTCAGCAGGCTAGTCCAAATATATTTACAGATAATTGATTACATTTCCTGTTGATGCAATTCGTGGGCCAAAAGGAAAGGGTTTCTAAATTATGGTGAGTGGCCTTTGATTTGTGTGGTTAAACTGCTTCCTCTGGTCCAGGGTTGTTTAGTTTATTGAATATAAAGAACCAAAAAAGAGTCGTCCACAACATCCAGCAAAGTTTCTGCTAAAATTATATGGATGGACGATGTGAAGTTTTTGCCGATATGTTCAAATACTTTCTTGCGATAACAATATTAACCAATTTCAATACAAACTTGGTATTATTGTTTTTCTTTGTCTGTAAATGAGCTGCAATGCTGCCATCTAGTGACTTGACTTTAACATACAGCTGTTTATCTCCAAAACTATTTCTTGGGCACTCTTTACTTGGCGAAAACCCAGGTCTTGCATTATTGAATTTTCATTATCGGAGTAAACACCAGTAAGTTTTCTCACGGATATGACGTGCTATGCTAATATCCTGAATCGAACAACCCCAGTTAAAGTCCAGTTCCCCAGACATATTCTTCTGTATGAGCATACTTACTCAGTCCAATATACCAATGTGTGGCTCATGTCTATATACTGCCTGAAAAAATAGGGTACCGCCTACAGAGGGCACTATATTTCCTCATATATACATTCGACCGTGAGAAGCAGAAAAACCTTATCAATCTGGTAAAGCTGAGGGTTGTTCTTGTTTTAGTATACTGGTCCTGGCTCCGGCCTATGTGGGTCATTGCTAGCAACCTAGATCTGTGCCATGAAAGGGCAATAACTTTTTGCATTAGTTGGGCCATGTTTAACATGCAGCCCAGTACATCCATGTGTGACCCACATTTATGTCCTCTACGGTACGATTGTTGGGACTATTACTATGGCAAGAGGTATTCTCAACGCAATGTGGGCCAGGTCTGGCATCAATTTTGACTTGTGGGCCACATAGGGTCCTAATATTTAAGGGCGGTCCGGGGGCCTGTGCCTAGTCTAAGCCTGCGAGTGCTATCGCAGCTAGTTTGCGCTTGCCCATTTATCATGTGTAGAATCATGTGAGCTAAAAGTTGGACAGAACTGTTTGGCTGGGTAATGCAACCCAGTGAACCGCGTGTGGCCCAGTTAAAAACTAAAACACTACATACCTCATGTGCTGCCCACTTCTTTATGGAGGATTCAGGTGTCAATTAGCGGTCATAAACGCTAAAATGGTCTTATTCTATTTGGTGCTATCTACTGGGGAAAATACTTAAATGATAATAGAAAATAATGACATAATTTAGCGAAATGTGTTGGGCCGAATTACAAAGCCAGATGGGCTATAACTGGCCCCTGTGCCTTAGTTTGCCCATGCCCAGCCTAAGCCCACAAGTGGTGCCACAGCTGGTTGGTGCTTGCCTATTTGTAGGCCACGTCTGCCACACCAGATATGGACCAGATGCAGCCCAGTGAAACCAGGTGTGGCCCAGTTGAAGAACTAAAACACTACCTTGTGTTTGTCCTGCCCACTTCTTTATGGTGGATTAATGTGGACTAAGATAAAAAGATGTAAAAGTCATTAGCGCTAACATGATTTTATTCTATCCGCAGGGAAAGGACGTAAATATAATGATAATAGTAATTAATGACATAATTGGCGAAATTTGTTGGGCCTAATTACGAAGCAAAGATGTGCCGCAACTGACCCCCGAGCCTTAGATTGCTTATGCCTTGTCTAAGCAGGAGTGCTACCACAGTTGGTTTAAGGTTAACCCAGGACCTGTTGGTCCATTTGTGGTCCACCTCTGGCACACCAGATGTAAGTGGACTAGAAAGTGGACCAGACCAGTTTGGCTAGAACTACCCCACTGTATGGGCTGCTCACTTCTACACTTCAGATACACAATCTGACGAGTCTCCCTTCTGCCGCGGACACGCGCACGCGCACGAATAAGTGTAATAAAAGTGTGCGTTCGCCGTACATCGTGTACCTGGGTCACAGCTGCGTAGGTTGACTGATGTTGCTACTGTAGATACAGTATGGGCAGCGGGGGTGTTACCCGCACCGAAGATACGGCGTGGACGTCAACACACAGGGGCTTCCTTCCTTCCTTCCTTTCTTCCTTCCTTCCTTCCTTCTCCATCATGACTTTGCGCACCCCTGAAGATTACTCTCTTCTCTGCCTTCCGCCGCTGTCGCACTCACTAACCATACACACATACACGTGTTGTTGTTGTCGTCACTCATTTCGCCATAGGCGAGGACTGTACGTGGTACAGCCGAAAACACACTCCGCCGCGCGTTCAAAGTCAACATACGTGTAAGTGAAGGGGCTGCGCAGCAGGAAAAGGTGCCGAGCTGCTGCCGTGGGTAACGAGGGTTCGTCCCCAGACACATTTTTCTCTCCTATCTGTCCTCTGCTGGCCCTTCTGCTGGTGTCAGCAACATTGAAATAAGAAATATCACCGTGCGCCGAGAGGAGAACATAGAGGGGGGCGAACACACTCAGCAACAAGGGATAAAATTAGCGCAAAGCGGATGCACAAAATTCTCTCCGGGCTACAGTGATCCGAGCTCGCCGCTGATGACAGGCCCGCACACATTAATACAAACTGCCATGACAATCTGGAATAAGGCTACGTAGGCTACTCACCCGAGAGCGCGTCCCGAAGCCAACTGCGTTCGGGCAGGAGGATGTGAAGGTGTCGCTGTCCTGCTCCGCTCCTCTCTCCTCTTCTTCGCGGCCGCGGCGATTCCACAGCCCGCTGGCGCATTAGACGGTGCCTCGATTACATAACTGAGGCCAGGAAAGGTTACAACAGCCCCTAACGCCGAGTTTGAGTCCCGCTCGGAGCGCCGAGCCTACTGTGCAACAACATTGGCGCGGTTGTTTTCATAATCACACGGTCGACACATCCGCGTCCCCGCAGCTAGGTGGCGGAGTGCTCACACTGGATTTCATTTCCACTCACTTCTCGCGGGGAAAGTTGGGCTGTCGCTCCCGCCTTAGTGACCGAGCTGCTGTTTGTGCACGGGCTGTTAACGTGTCAGCGAAGGCGGTGTGTGTGTGTGTGTGAGTGTGTGTGCGCGCGCCCCCGTGTGTGTGTGTGTGTTTACAGAGCAGAGGTTGTACATGTGCGGGAATGTAACTGCGTGGCCATTTTCGTGGAGTCAGAGGAGGGGGTTCAGTTCGGGAGCGAGCTCAGAGGAACACAGCGCTGTTCATTACAGCCGATCAGGGAGCGCTGTTTAGACGTTTAATAAAATGGCGACGACTTGGCTCCAAACGAGAAGCAGCTCCAAAAGTTGCTGCGCGTCGTGTGAAAACCACCGAATCCGCCGCTACACACCAGTAATAACACATAACTGGATAAACGACAGGCACAAATAAAGATATAACAAGTTTTTAAAAGGGGGAGTTAACAGTTTTAATGAGAAGTTAGGCGGGAATGGGTAACGGTGATTTTTGTTACCCTGTTCGGTTAACGATCTCTGTTATTCGCGGTTTCACAGTCTGGCCGTTTGTAGACGTATTCACACTTTATTCACGCAAATTTACACTTCTCATAACGTTACCCCTTCTTACTACACTACTAAATACGACTCGTTGTATATATATTTGTTTTTTAGCCCTTATTTTCTCCTCCTGGATGTTTATTTTTGTCTCCGGGACAAAATAACAGTGACCCCATCTTGTATTGATCGTTTCTACACAATAAACATAGCAAATTATCCTGATTTAGACTTTTATTCCCACCACAGTCCAGAACATTACTTCAAACAATGTTTTTAAACCTGGAGGTATAAATTTAATTTGGGGTCAGGACAATAAATGGATTAAAGCAAAGTTAAATAAAACTCAGTCAGATTCTGGGCTAGCAAAGAAGTATTAGATATGGATGCATTTATATTAAAATGTAATTGTTAAAAAATATTGAATCTTATTAGTATTTTAATGTTTTTGACCAGAAGATAGTTCTAGCTTTTTTAAAAAAGAAATTCATACATTGTTTCACTTTATGTGCCATAAAGTTCATCATTATAGAGTTGTTATTATTTATTCTGGTATAATAACATCATTCCATCCATCCATTCATCGCTTATCCGTTTCCAGGTCACAGCGGCAGTAGTCTCCACAAGTGCCACCCAAATCCCATTGTACCGTACTGTACCTTCCTGTAGGTGGCGATCCCACTGGCTGCACGAACTGTGATTGCAACTTGTCCAGGTGGTTAACCCTGGAGTTTTACGCCAAAGACAGAGACATTTGACCTCTGGGCCAAAGTGAAGGCTAATAATATCATTAAGTATTTTAATTTTACTTTTAATAAATGTAATGATTCTGCCTCTTGAAAAGAAGTTCACTGAGTATCAGACAATCTGTTGAACTCCTCCACCCTTTTTATTTTTTTCCTCTTCTATTTTGTGGCCAGTTTTTATGATCTAATTCCTTCTTTGGAATTACTAATGAAGTCAGTAATCGTATCTTTTCTTCAGAAGTTCCATCTTTGATCATTTCTCAGAAACTGTTCTCTCCCCTGTTCACACATTTTTCTTTCTTGTATTAGTTGTTCATGCACCAGTGACTTCCTGGACTGTCTTTGTGTTCCTCTACACACAGGAATGTTGTGATTTTTTTAAAATACTTTTTCCATTTTCAGCTTGCCATACTATTAAATGCCATTAAAGTCCTTTAATGATCAAAAATCCCAGGTCTTCATCTCGTTTATAGTCTGTCTCACTGTCTAGAATATTAGTAGCGTCTATATTTATAGCGTCACCTGTTCTGTGTCTCTTCTTTTCCCCTCCTGTGGAACTGTTTACCATCAACCATCTTCGTGTTGGTTCAACCCAAGTTACAGGTTTGTATCCATATGTTGAGCAGCAGTGATTCTGTAAATGTCATTTTAGGTTTATTAAAATTGAAGTTTTCAGGCAGTGATGAATATTTTACCTTCATTCTCAGCTCGGCTGTTTTTCTGCAGTTGCCAGCAGTCTCTGACATTTCTTTGGGCAAAAAGATTTAGCTTTAGTAATACGAACCAGTGTTGTGGTGTGACATTTAGAAGTTGAAGCAATCAGCAAAAATGTCAAGCCATTCCTCACCATTTTTTTTGGCCATGTGATGGATTTTTTTAAAGCTTGTGTTTTTAATATCAATCACTGTTGTATTTTCAGTCCAAATATCTGTCCAAACCCAAACTGTCCCTTCACATGTCCATCTGGCAGAGGAAGCAGTGGCTGAGGTGAGGGATCACTTAATTTCATGCAAAAAAAGCTGCCCAAGCTTTTCGTCTGTCCTATCTTTTTCATACTTCAAATTGTGGCATTAAAATACAAAATTAATTCCCACCCAAATTACAAGGGTCAAAAAGTGCTATTACATATATTTAGTTGCAAAAAAATTTCAACATCATCCCAGGTTGATCCTGAATTAGCAATGGAATACTGGCTCAATTACTAAATTATATGTGTTTTATGTATTATTTATAAGCATCATTATAGTTCAGCAGTCTTTAATACTTTATTATAGCTGCTCTTTAAAAAAATAATCTAAATGTTGCTATGCGTTATAATCTAAGAATATTACATTGTGGCACAAAATAAAGGACAAACAACATGAAATATCTTTGTAATTTTGATTTATTTACACTATTTTCTACGAAAAATACGCAACAAAAGGTATATGAAGTTGTCTTAAAAATAGAACTGTTGTAAATTTTGATTCTAGGTAATGTATGTCGTTTTTTTTTCTGTTGTTGCCGTTGTCTTTTACTGTGCCCGCCTCCTGCGTTCTAATTGGTCGAGTAATAATTGAGTTCATCTGGCGTCACTTCCTACTGTGAACTCAATGATGGCGGTGTCCATGGCTGCTCAGGCACATTGACATCGCTAGCGGGTTTGCCTCGAACGTGGATATATAACTTTTTCCAGTCTGTTAGTGTCTTCAAGACATCAACAACAATCGTTGCAAATAAAGACTGAAAATCCAACTGCAGGTAAAGGTGTCATTTTTTTCTAAAACATCTCCGCACTGGAGCTGGAGTTAGCTTTTAGCACAGACGTTGCATGACAAGGTTAGACGACAGGGGGAAACGCACATTGTTTTTATGTCTGTAACTTAGTTCATGTATTGGTGTCTTTTTCAGCGTTGACCATGGCACTTCAAAGACTGACCTTCAGACTACGGCAAACGGTGAGGACACTCTTTAGGCTTCGAGAATCTGCAGTAGGGTTGACAAGTTTGGTTGACAGAACTTCAAACCTCCACTGCACCTAGGAACTAGGTCATGTGGAATGGACAAATACGATTTAAAATAAATAAGTTATAAATATTGTTAGTTATTACATTTTTTTGACTCGTTATCTTAAACTGTATTTCCCTTATCCACTTGTTCTAGGTGTAATAGTCAGTCCTAAAGCTACACTGATTAAATTGCTCTTTAAAATTCTAAAAAAATTAATTTTGTTGCATTGAAACATTACAGGTATCACATGTTAAGACTCTTCACACCACCACATGCCTGAAGCAGGAACCCTTGGCCATAGAGTCAGATCCTGAGCCTCCCTCCATTTTCAGAACACGGGAAAGTAATCCGGTAAACAAACTATTCATACTGTCACTATGATTCAAGAAAAATATTGCATTCCTTCACTTGTTTGTATGTATTTGGACCATTAGTTATTTTCCTTTTCACTCTGTTTTTCAGGCCTTTCACTCTGAGCACCACATTGGACAGTATTACACTGTGCCTCCCTCAGAAATCCGCACTACGTTTCCTCATGGTTTACCTCGGAGGTATCGAAAACAGGTACGTGCTCAAACCTTAGCCTACAATATAGGCCAAACAAGCTAATGCCATATTACAGTGGTAATGATGATAGATAGAAGGAGCATCCTTCAGGAAATGTAAGTTTTCCTGCAGCAGAACAGTACAGAGCAGATGATAAATACAGAAAAATTGATAGATACGGACATAAGTAAAACGTGTTAGTCCTGAACAGTGGATGTTAGTGGATCAGTAGGTAAGTAGTAGATAGATAGGTTAATGTTAGCATAGTATTAGTGGATTAGTATGTAATAACTGTTGCTGTGTGTGGTGGTGTTAAGTAAATACAATCACAATTAGTATTGTAATTAAGTTTGTCTTATTATCTAGCTTTTGTCTAGTGTATATATGTATATGTGTGTGTATATATATATATGTATATATGTTCATACATACATGTGTATGTACCTATGCATATAAAATATATACACATACATGTACATGTATAGAGACATAAGTATAATGTTTACATATATATATTTACACACACATGCCCAGACCCACACATATATGTGCATATATGTGTATGTATATATTTGTATATATATGTATGTATGTATATATGTATGTATATATATTGCATACATATTCATACAAACATACTTACTTATGCTTTTATACATATATAACATACATAAATAGAGAGTATGTATGTAATGTATATGTATATATATGTGTACATACATACATATATGTATGTGTACATGTATGTAATATATACATACATGTATATAATACTTACATGTACACATACATATTCATACAAGATTGTGGTTTATTGCACTATATTATTGTAGTTATTGCACAAATATATATGTGTTCACAGATGAAGACGTTCAACGAAACCTGTATAATGGTCCGACAGCCTGCGCTGGAGGTCATCTCCTCCCTGAAGAAAACAGACTTCAGCAAACCTGCCATCAGATATGCACTGTGTATCCTTCACAACACTGGCTCCTCTTCAGGGAAACCAGGACTAACATGTCTTTGAGGACATTGGTTTGTTGACCTTAACGTCCCCCGTTCAGATGGTGTGGGCGGGACTGGGAAGACGATGTCGCTGTGTCACACAGTTCACTACTGCCACACGCAGGGCTGGCTGGTGCTGCACATTCCTGATGGTAAGACAGAAAAAAAAACATATGACAGGATCTTGAAGAAGTCACTTGTTAAATGTACGTGTCTCTGTTCGACAGCCTTCACTTGGCTGAAGAACTGTAAGGAGCTGCTGCCCTCGACGTACAACACCTCTCGCTATGATCAACCTCTGCAGTCTGTAGAATGGTTACGCAATTTCAAAATCACAAATGAGAAGTTCCTGTCAAAGGTAACTTATTCTCCTTGTAAGATGACATCTCTTCTTCTTTTGAGTTGTTGTCACAGCAGTTTGACATTTCCCATCTCCTCCTGTCCTCTCCATCTTCTACTCCAACTACCTCCATGTCCTCCATCACTGCCTCCATCAATCTCCTCTTTGTCTCCTACCTGGTAGCTCCATCTCTAAGATAATTTTCCTACCTATATAACTACTGTCCGTCCTCTAAATATGTCCAAACGACCTCAATCTCAAAATTATTGGATGACATATATGTATGCATATACTGCACATGTGTATTTTTTGACATATGTGTATTATGTATATATAAACTGCACATATATACTGTTTCCTCTCTACATTGTGGTGCTTCTTTTTCCCGCACAGTGTGGTATGATTTTTTTTTTTAAATTGAATTGGTTGGAATTTCTGCTAAGAATACAATAAATGTGGAATCTTGTTTTTAAACTTAAGATAAGGATATTTACAAACTAACACTGGTAGATTTGTTAACCTAGACAAGATCATCCACAACATATTATTAGCTAATTGAGCATGCTCTTTTGTTCCTCACTCTGATTGGCTCAGTCATTGTAGCACCTCTCATTGTCTCCCTCTGTCTGTCGTCCACACACTCCAGGGCTATATGTCCCTCTGTCTTTTGGTTATTTTCCACATATATACATACATACATACATGCATGTATGTATGTATGTATATATATATATATATATATATATATATGTGTGTGTGTGTGTATATATATATTTATATAAATATTTATATATGTATATATGTTTGCATATATGTGATGATGTATATGTATATATGTGTGTATATATATATATATAAAAATGTGTATATATATACATGTGTGTGTGTATTTATGTATGTATGTGTGTGTGCGTGTATATAAATATATGTATGTACTGTATTTGTATATATTTATTTATTTAATATAATAATTATCTGCCATCTACTACACAATTTTTTTTTTTCCACATTTGTGGGTAAGATCTGGAAGGGAACTACCACAGTTGAAGAAGAATCTCTCTTTATTCATATTATGAATATATATATTTATATGTGTATTTGTGTAAATATATACATATACAGTGTGTTTGTGTGTTTTAGTGTGTCTTTTTCTAGATGTACATTTTTTCAGATGTATTATTACAAATATTCACTCAAAATTCATTGTTACTTTGACTTTGTTGTGACGTCAGAAACACAACCTTACACCATATAACACAGTGAAACAGGTTAATTACCTCACTGTGAGTTAATGACATTATTGGTGAGAACTCGGCTCTTAATTGATCTTTAATGAGTCCTGACTGTGTCTCTCCAGCAGCTGAGGACACACACTGCTGAGACATGCAAACCAATTAAACTGTCATCGGCTGAAACGTGATGACAGGGAATTGTTTCAAATACATTTGAATCATTTATTTTTATTTATGATCCAGATGTTTAACCCAAAATGTCTGTTTTATTTTTTTAGATCAAGACGAAGCACCGTTATCAGTGGACGAAGAGAGAGTTCAGTGAGGAGGGGAGTCTTCTGGGACAGCTGGTGGAACAGGTTTGTAATCATTTCTCTCTATTTTGCTAAAATAGCTGTATATCTTTCCTTTGTCAGACGGTTTTATTTCTAACCCTTCCCTGTTATATTTCCTGCTGCTTTAACAACTGCCCCGCAGGGGTCGTTAGAGTCTTCCTGCGTTTAGTCCTGATCGATAGACGATGAACTGAACTGAGCTCAGTGATGGATCCTCACAATGTTTTTCCTTCTGCACTCTGTCAAAGGCAGAAACCAGCAGTAGATTAATGTGGATCTGGAGACTGGAGAAAAAAAAAGAGTGTGTTGACAGTCACTGGGGTTTCCTTTATGTACAATTATAAAGATGGGCCATAATAATCTACCTGTTACTGTGACGTAAATAATAAACATCCTTAAAGTGTCTCATCCTCTGGGACAACACTGGGAATGTCAGGACACAATGTCTGAGGTTATTATAGTTCATTTAAATCATCTTATGGTTATTATCTTTGAAGTCGGCTTCATATTGGTCAGGGTGGAGGGTACACTGTCCACCACTAGGGTTTAATCCGAGTGTTGTTTTTTTTCTCTTTTGCAGCCGATTCGTCTTACAATCATTAACTTAATTTTAGGACACATGTCTAATGTATATAGAAATGATCATGAAAAAGTTTGCTTTTACATATTTAGCTTTTAAATTAGAGTTGTGTACAAATATATACTGTATAAACGAACCTGCCATATTAATGCAGCAGATGTCGCCCACGACAGCACGAGTGTCTGAGCCTTTACAGGTGCTGTGGAGATGAAACCTACTGTTTTGCATCACTAACTTTAGCCTAAAATAGCAATAACTTCATGTACAATATAGGTTGGCACGAATATTTGAATGATATTTGCAGGGTACAGTAAAAGAAAATCAAAATCTCGGGATAAGACTAGCTATTTCCGGAGATTTGATTTTTGTCAATTTCAGGAAAAATATTAAACCCTATCCACCACCTTCCACATGATTTCCTTGTCAATGATTTCCTGAAGGATATTCCCAAGGATTGATGAACTTCTGTTTATCTGTCAGTGTTCCGTGAACTAAATCAGCTGACGCTGGAAAACAAGTAATGGACAGATGTGATATTGTGTGGTTTTACAGATGTGTCACACTTTTTCGGAAAAATGAATCACACTTAAAGGGAGAAGTTAATTCACCTCTATGGTTAGAAAAAAAACCTGAAAAATGGAAAAGCTGAAAGAGTGGAAGATGAAGATCTGCAGCATCATAGTTTGACCTGATATCAACCACTGAACTGTCTAACATTCCAAAATAAACTTCAGATAATGTTGGACAGAATTCTTTTTATTCTAGTTAGAAGTTAAGATGTCAGAACTTCTCCTTTCGGCATGTCCCTTTTCAGGGGTTGCCACAACGAGTCAACCTTCTCCATCTCCCCTATCTTCTACTCTAACTCCAGCTACCTCCATGTCCTCCTCCAAGGCATCCATCAATCTCCTCTTCGTCTCCTACCTGGTAGCTCCATCTCTAGGATCATTCTTCTACCAATGTATCCACTGTCCCTCCTCTGAACATGTCCAAACCATCTCAATCTGTCTTCTCTAGCTTTTTCTCCAAACCTTCCTGTCTCTTGTTCAGATTTCAGACCATTTGACTTTATTATTTTACCGTTTAAACGTAGACGTATCCTGCTAACTTCTCTGTAGGGCATCTCTCGTGTGAAGAGCAGCAGTGACGTGATGGGGGCGGTGATGAAGGAGCTGAGGCTTCAGAGTGGACAACCAGACTCCGTCTACCGCCTGGCTGTGGCCGTAGATGGAGTCAACGCTCTGTGGGGAAGATGCTCCATTAGGAAGGAGAATAAGAGCTTTGTAAGAAAACCATCTTCTCACTCCTCATAAGGCTGGTGTCGTGGTGAAGACCAGGAGTTTTTTTAATGTGTCTTTCTCTTCATCCTCAGTTGGAACCAGAGGAGTTAACTGTGGTCCGTAGCCTGAGGAAGCTGATGAAGAATGACTGGGTGAGAAGAACACTCCTACCACACTGACTGGTTACTGTATCATCTGTTTAACACTGTCTCTCTGGTCTCAGACTGGAGGAGCCATCATCACCACTGTCTGTCAGACTGGGTCACTCAACGTTCCCAAGTCCAACTACTTTCCACATGAGCTGCTGGGAGAGGTCAGTGATGAGGTCACCGTAGTGATGTCAGACACATATATACATCCACACGTGTGTATGTCTGTATGTGTGTGTGTGTGTATTTATGTATATGTGTGTATGTGTTTATATATATATATATGTATATACATGTACGTGTGTGTGTATATATATTTGTTTGTGTATGTACTGTATATATGTATATATATGTGTATATATGTATGTGTGTGTGTATATATGTATATATGTGTATATATGTATGTATGTGTGTGTATATATGTGTATATATGTATGTATGTATGTGTATATATGTATGTATGTGTGTGTATATATGTATATATGTGTATATATGTATGTATGTGTGTGTATATATGTATATATGTGTATGTATGTATGTATGTGTGTGTGTATATATGTATATATATGTGTATATATGTATGTATGTGTGTGTGTATATATGTATATATATGTGTATATATGTGTATGTATGTATATATATTAGGGGTGTGACAATTCACTCACGTAACGATCCGATTCATATCTTGAATCACAGGCTACGATCCGATTCAGGAACGATTCATAAAAAATATTAAACGATTGATGCAGTTCGATCCAAACCGATTAATTCGCACACCGCTAATGTATGTATGTATGTATGTGTATGTCTACGTATGTATGTGTATGTCTAGGTATGTATGTATATATGTATATATGTATATATATATGTATATATATATACATATATATGTGTGTGTGTATTAATGTATGTGTGTATATTTATGTATATGTATGTATACATGTACCACCAAAACCACCAAATTTAGCAAAACGCAGGCATGATGTCTGTATATATGTCATTGTTAGTTTGTTTTACTTGTCCTCACTAATGTCTTCTTGTCTTGACAGAGCGGTTTTGATGCCATGGACCCGTTCGTCCCTGTGTCGGTGCCCATTTACAGTGAGAAAGAGTTCGAGAGCTGTTACCTCTATTACATCGACCGTCACTGGCTGCAGCTCCCACAGAGTAGGACACGCTGATGTCAACGTCCTGGTGCAGCTGTATATTGACGCAATGCCATTGACTAACGTGGATGTTTTCTTCCCCCTTCAGGTCGAACAGAGGACGGGAAGAAGGAACTCATCTTCTTGACCAATAGAAATCCCAAAGTGTTGGAAAAAGCGTGTTCTGTCCTGTGAAGTCTCCATAAGTCCCATCAAAACATGTTGTCAAGGAAATGTGAGGATATCTGAGAGTCCATGTCTGGAAAAGTGTAAATTATGATACATGTGTCCATTTCATATTAAAATGTTGAACAAACTCCAGCTCTTTGACTGAAACACAAAAGGTCTGTATTTTAATCATCATCCTGGAAGAAAGAAGTTTGCTGCTTTTCCAAAGCAACATGTTTTACCGGTTGGCTTTGTTAATATTCTGCAAATATAAGAATAATTCTTAAAAAATGTATGATTTAGTTAAAACATTGACAAGTTAAATAATAGCTTATGAAGAAATAATATGAAAGGATATCATTAATATCACATCATCTGCATTAAGAACTGAGGAGCAGTGTTTTACAGTGGTGAAATAAAGTTATATATAAAGTTATATTCTTTGCGTATTGTATTGAGGTTAGTGTTTGTTTTAGAATAAACAATTGACAACGTTGAAAAAGGTGCATTGACTAATGTAAAGTATTTTTAAAGGAAACGTAAAAAAAATCTAAAAATGTATATATATTTTAAATTTTTTCTTTATGATATTTCTTTATATTCTCTAGTTTAAAATTAAAATATAGTTAAAGCAAAGTATAGTTTACTTTATATATTTTAAGATAAATTTATAGATAAAGTGTAGTTTTTCAAAATATTCCTTTATCTTTACCTTTATAAACTGACATTTTTATTCTCTCTATATTTTTCTAATAATACCTGGGTTTTATAAACTTTATCAAATGTTTTGGTGCTCACTTTTTTTTTTTTTTTATAAACAAATCTCTTTATTCTCATAAAAAATAAGACTTTGTCCTGAGTCATGAGCTCTTGTTAAACGTTATCTTTCGTCTGTCGTTCCTGTAAAACCACTTGAATTAAAGCCTGAGTGATTATTGCTTTTATGCACCCCCTATGGGTCAGTATAGGAACTGCATCAATAACTCAATTTCCGGGTTGGTGAAAAAACATGACTCGTGGAGAATGAAAAACCTTTACATTAACCAAGAATAAGGAAACAACGACAAACCAACTGGATTCCGCGGATCAACAACATGTTTATAAGAAAAACATTATACGGCATGAAAGATGGCGCGTCTGTTCACGTGACAATAACGAGAGTCACGTGACTGTAAAAGTTCAAACAGGCGTTTTTGTGAACCGAACCAGGGGCAGGGCGGTCGACCCTCTTCCAGCAGGTGAGTTATTCTGTCTTTAACCCGTGAGAAAACACAAACTTCAGCTTTAATCAACGATTTAACGGCACTGAAGTTTAATACGAATAATTTCCAATTTCAGGAAGAATGTTTTCGCTGCAACTTGCTGTGCTAGTAACCGTTATTTACGTCACAGCTGAGGTGAACGGCTCCACAGGTAACGCGGTAACATTTTTTACTTAACATTTTTAACATATTATACGTCTGTACAATATAAAGACAATAGGAATTCCTCATGATGATGTGTTAAAGTCACTTCATGTCCAGTAACACTGATCCTGATCCTGGTTCTGTTTCTGTACTTCCGTTCCTTGACAGGAAGTGACAAATGTGTCGCCAGAAAGTTCGGTTTTGACTCGGTGGTGTGTGAATGTAATGCCACTCACTGTGATGACATTGGCCCGGCCGTGCTGCCCCCTGTGGGCCAATTCTCCTCCTACCTGAGCAGCATGGCAGGCAGTAGACTGGAACCAGGCCTGGGTCCAGTCCAGGTGAACAGCAGCGGCACAGGTCAGTGAGTCATGTGGCTAATCATCCGGGTTGTGGCACCTTCATGAACGCCAACTCTGGGCATAAGGGACACGGAGTGCAATTAAAACTAACAGCTGGGATGTGGTTCAGGACTGGGATTTGTAGAGATGGAGCTACCAGGTAGGAGACAGAGAGGAGATTGATGGATGTAGTCCGGGAGGACATGGAGGTACCGTAAATTCCGGACTATAAGCTGCAACTTTTAACCCTGCGGCTTATGCAGAGATACGGCTAATGTGTGCATTTTGCCTAACGACCGCCAGGGGCGCTCTCGCAGAAAAAAGTGAGACAGGTGGTGTCGAGGAAGAAGCAAGTCACAACCGCCAATAAACACCATAAAAGAAAAGTTTAACGTATAGTAACGCGCTTTGTTCACGAATAAAATTAGCATAAACTGACCCTCATCATATAAAATGCAAAAAGAAAAGCTCTTTGTAAATATCTCATGTTTCAACGTGGGCACATGCGGCTAATAGTCAGGTGCGGGTTATGTATGTACAAAATGTTTTTTTCCTTTAAAAAATGTATTAGGTGCGGCTTATAGTCCGGAAATTACGGTAGTTGGAGTTAAAGTAGAAGATACAGAGAACAGGGTGAGATGGAAATTGTTGACTCGCTGTGGCGACGCCTGAAAAAGGGACAAGCCCAAAGGAGAAGAACAAAATCAGAGCGAGACAGTTGAAGCAATTACACTCTCTTCCACTAGGTGGCATACAGATGGCTAAGAGAGCTAAGAAAAAGGTTTTCACTAGAAGTAGACGTAGCTGGGATTAGCCTACAATTTCAGAGTCGTATTTGTCGAAGCAGTTTGTCTTTCTTTAATGATCGCAGGTCATATCGGCACATTGTTCAACTAAACAGGACCAGGCTTCACCTGGGCCTTGTTTATACAGCATAAAATCACGTTGTGACTAAAATAGAACTGTACGAAACGACTGTTTTACTATATTTACATTGTGCAAAGTTTGTCTGAAGGCGCGGTGTAGAGTTTTCTTCATCTTAAAATGTACTTTACTTGAGAAAAAGTAAAACACTAGTGTGATGTTTTGCTTTTTCTGCAAAATTTTGCGTATTTTTGTAACGTCGGCACACTGGATTAATTGAGTGGAACTTTATACAACTGTAACAGATTAAGAGTGAACTCTCTGGTAAATCCACAGATCTATGAAGGTTTTTTAATGTACATGAACATTTCTGAAGATGAGCTTCTTCCTCCCTGTTGGTGCTGCCAGGCCTCAGACTGACCATCAGTCGTGAGCAGAAGTACCAGAAGATCAGGGGATTTGGTGGAGCGATGACTGATGCGGCGGCCATCAACATCCTGTCTCTCTCTGCTGGCACACAGGAGCAGCTGCTGAGACAGTACTTCTCCAGTGAAGGTACATAAAACTTTATTTTTATAGCACATTATACGGCCACATGCACAGGAAGTGCTCGTCCTCCTCCTCTGCTGACTGCTGAGCTGGAATAAAAAAAACGCAACAAAAAGAAAACCCATGTCTGGGAACCTTGAGGAAATGAATGCATAAGTAAAGTTACTGTACTGTGCATATATATATATATATATATATATATATATATATATATATATACACAGTACAGTACAGTAACCATGTTAATTTGTCTGATGTAAATGTACAAGGTCACTGTGCGTTTTATCAAAAGCCTGAGTCATGACTTTTACCACAGTCCTGATCATTTTTATTCATTAATCCATTTTATGGTCGTCATTATAAAATATTATACAACATTTTTCAAGGTTGAAGGAGGAAGAGGTAGAGCCAATACCACCACTACCAAATGAGGGCAGCATTTCACCTTGTGCAGATTATTTATACAACCATTCACCAACCATTTACCATGTGTATGTATGTGTACATACTATGTATATATATATATATATATACATAGTAT
>JAFBJS010000141.1:0-23765 GCA_016785265.1 Paraplagusia blochii
TGCTAACAAAATCTTAAATTACTGTATTGTGATTATAAAGCCCACTTTAAATCCTTAATTTAAAAATAAAAAAATAATATTATACCTCATGGTGCAGTGCACCTTATCTGTATGCTCTGGTTATGGTTACTGACCCTAAGCTGATTTTGTAAATGAGTTAAAGAAAGTTTGAATAACCTGACACTTCTGCGTCAATTATAATCTGGTGCGTGTTTCAATAAAAATATATCAATTTATTGATATTGCATCTTTTAATGTGGGTGGGTCATATACCCCGAGAAATACAGTATTCAATATGGACATTTCTAATGTAATCCTTCATAATTTAGCAGATATGTAAAATTTAAAACAATAAAACAAACTGAAATGTAAGTAGAGAATAAGAAAAAGTAAAGTCAAATTTGGACTAAAAATTAAATTAGCACCTGACAATGCAAATGAAAGGATACCATAAGTGAACTGAAATTAATAATTGACCAGCTAATCATTAGTTACTTTAAGGGTTTAATATTTAATCAAACTCTTTCAGGTAAACACAGACCCAATCTCTTACCATTAACTTTGAGGATTTTTTCCTCAATAGGTTTAATTCCCTCTTTCCCCTCACTGATAAACTGGTAGATACCAGAATCCTGGACTGTCAGCTCTCTGACAGTTAGGCTAAAGGTGGTTTGATTGCAGCTCATCTTGACGTTCTGAGAATGTTTCATTTCATCGTCCAAACAATCCACCGCAGAATTTCCTAAGTCCCAGCGTGCGTAGGTGATGTCCTCAGTAGAAAAGCATGGGAAGAACTCCACACTGTCTCCCACATGTTTATCGAAGTCTTCCTGACAGCCATAAGTGTCCACGTCTAAATTAAAATCCACATTGTGGATGCAAAAAAAAAAATTAGTCCAGCTACACTTTTTGTTTTGTTTTTTTGACATATGCACGTAGAAGGTTGGTGAAATTAAAAACAGTATTCAGGTAAGTGAAGTATTGTGAAAATTTTTTGGTTAAACCAAAAGTTAGGGCGCAAGCTTTAAGATAATCAAAACCTTATAGATAGCTAACTCTTAGCTCAAAGAACAACTACCAGAAGTCTCCTGCCTACTCTACAGGCTGTTTCAGCTTAAATAGTTAAAGTTAGCGTCTAACCCTGGTTACTATTAACTAGTACAGTTCAAAATGTATAAAAAAAAACCTATGAATTAACCAAAACTGAGTAATTTAAATTATTCAAAGACTTCTCAAACAAAACTAAAAATTAGATGTTAGCTAAACTACACTGAAAAATGAGACAATATAGATACGACTGAAAGTAGATTAGCCAGTTAGCCAAAACAGCTACATTTTAGCACAGATCAGTGTCTCCTGTTTGTCAGTGTTGATCCACAGCTTTGGTTCAACACTGAATCATTAAACAAAACACATTTGGCTAAAACACAAGAACATTTAAACAAAAACCAAACAAACTGGACCACAGAGTCTTTGGCTGGAAGCATGGTTCATGGATTAAGGAAGGAGCCAACATGGAGGATAACGGCTAATTCACTTATTCGTCTGTCAGTTCCTATTTTAAACTTTAGGGACATCTTTTACATTTGGTGAAATTCTAGCACATTTGCATTGATATGGTACATTAATATTTTCTCATTTCTTATTATATGTTTGAGTATTTTACTTATCTATGCCCACTAGTTAGATATATGTCCTGTCTAACTAGTGTGGCCAACTATTAACCAGCAGCAACAACAAAACACTAATGGACAATTGCTTTCCTGAACTCTCACTTAACTTTCACTAAACTTGAAAGGTTTGCTGATGTTAAGACTGAAAAACACTTTGTACTCAGTAAATACTTCACAACAGTTTGAAAGTTAAAATGATGAGACAGATGCAGAGACGTACCGAGTGAAGGAAAGAGCAGAAACTGAAGCAGAATCTTAGCAGAGGTGAAGGGACAGGTCAGGAGACAAAGACGACCACCAGCCATCTCTGCAGAGAGGAGGCAGCAGTGAAGAACTGTTTCCTCTTCTGCTTGACAACGTGACAAGTCAGCATTGACACACACACACACGCACCCGCACACACACACACACGAGAGGGTGGAAGTCGTTGCTGGTCCAGCAAGACCACACACAATTTGTAATAATTACCAATAATTATTATTTTGCCAAATTTTGAACTTGCGTAGAAATATGACTATATATAAAATAAATGTATGTTATTTCCTAACTCTTCAAGTTGAGGTCCACCAAGTATATGTGACACATTGTGAAATAGGAAGCATTGACATTTCTTTTTTTTTTGTCATTATGATTCACACCACAGCACACAACAAAATGTCTCCTCTGTATTTACCTCATCACCAAAGTGGACAGTGGGCAGCTTTGAGCACCGGGGGAGCAGTGGGTCGGGACGATATGAACAGTTTCAGAGGCAGAAAGTGGGTAAAATTAGTTCTAACAGCATTAGGTAATAATTATAGATATATTAATCACTGAAAATTATTGGGTTAGAGAAAATCAACCCAATGAACTTAGACCTACCAGTCCACAACAGGAAGTGGAAGGAAAAAATGACACAGCGTCATCATGTTGAAAATTACATTTAGTTTGAAGACAGTAAGGTCAACCAAAGAGGGTGTTAAACAGAGCAAAATTGTGTTTTTAAATCATTTGTGGGAAATATTTTGATTTCCAGACCTGGGTCCAGGGTCATCAGTAAAGTTCTTGTAAATTTGAAAAGTAACTGTTGTGAAATGCAATAAGATAAAATGACAATGGTAAAATCCTTATAAAATCTTTGACAAAAAGAAAATGTATACTTTGATGTTTAATTTGAGAAGTCTTTTTGTTAAGAGCAGCAGTTGTTTCTAACAGGTCACTTGTCACTTTGCGTCCCCTGTACCAAGAAAAAAAAAAAAAAAATTGCGCCCCCCTCCCCACCACCCATTCTCCGCCGAAACTATCAATAATAGCATTTGTCTATAAAATAGTTCTAGGTACACCACTGCATAACATCCTATCCTTGTTGACAAAAAGAAAGATATAGTTCAACTTACAAGGAAGTGCAATTACACTTGATTGGAGTAAGGCGCAAAAAAAAAAAAGCATGTTCCCCAGGGTCATACCCACCACCCTCAGCATCGCACCGCGTCGCGCCCCACACTTTGAAAAGTACTGCTTTATACCAACATGAATTACACATATCTGTAACTGAAGTATAGATTGGATTCCCACTTGCCATAACTAAAGAACAGAATAGAATAACATAGAATAGAATAGTCCCTCATTGTACTTTGGGAAGTACATTAAAATTGAGGGAGCTCTCATGGAGCTACAACGCACCGACGAAATACACAGGTTTAAACACAAGGTAAAACAAAGAGGATTTAAAATATACATGTACACAAGGACTTTCCGAAGAGGAAGTTCAAGTTCATAGATTTTTACAAGACTAACATATTAGCAAATCAGTCTCCCCGATGAGCTAGCACGGTCGAGAGAGCACTTGAGAGAAAATGATAATAATGAAAAAGAAAGCTGCAGATTACATTGTATTATACATGGGGAGAGGTTTTGTTTGCAGGAGTCTTGGAGCTTCATCACAACATATGCACTGATACATAGAACAGATCACTTTCAGAGGAGGAGACATACAAGTGCCCTCAGCTGAAAGCGCTCCTTTACACAGTTTGCAGTACTGAGCATCTGCATCAAGTGGACGCACAGTGAATGTTTGAACAATAATAATGTGAATGTAAAGTCTGTTTTGCATGTGTATTAAAAAGAAAAACTATAGAAAAAAGTATACAGACCCTTAACTTAGTATATGGTGAAAGCACATTGTTAACCTAATACAGCAACAAGTTTTTCACACCTGGTTTTGTGGCTTGCAAGTCGCAGGGGGCAACATCCGGATAAGCGGATGAAGATGTATGGATGGTTTTGTGGCTCCTCTACCATATCACCCATGCACAGCCTGTTCTGCCAGGTTGGATGGTGAAGGTTGGTGGACAGCCGTTTCCAGGTCTCTCCAGAGATGTTCAACTGTGTGTAAGTCAGGGCTCTCGTTGGGCCTTTCAAGAAAAGTCAGTCGTAGAGAAGCCACTGTTTTGTTATTTTAGATTTGTGCCAAGAGTCACTGTTTTGATGAATTCAGTCTGAGGTGCTGAACCTTCCAGAAAAACATCTTGTCCAGAATGTCCCTTGGACACAATCATCCTCCATCTGATTACAACCAGTCTCTCTATCCCCCAACTGCATCTCTGGAGTGCAGCCACAGTACTCATTGGTTTCTTCTAGACCTCTCCGATAGCACCCCCAGAATTGTTCACCTTAGCCAGAGGCCCAGTTCCAGAACAAGTTCTGGTCATCCCGGAAGTCTCCTGTATAAGGATTGTGGAGCAATCTTACACAGACAGGTGTGTGTCTTTCCCAATCAATTCCAATCAGTCTAATCAGACACAGCTGAACCATCTCAAGGAGGATCAGAAGATATGGACAGCACCTTAAGTTGTCCCACAAGGTTCTGAATACTCATGTCCATGTGCCATTGCAGTTTTTTTTTAAGTAAATCTGCAAAAGTGTCATCAATTCTGTTTTCTCTGTCAGTAGGGTGCTGTGTGTACGTTAATGAGGAAAAGATTAAGTATATTTTAGTCATGTGTGTCATAAAACAAAGAGTAAATAAAGGGTCTCAATACTTTCCACAGGGAAAGCAAACTCCTTGCTGTGAGTGGGGACACTGCCATGCTCAGTGGACCTTAGTAGTAATAGGGATTCGAACTGGCAGACCCAAGTCCGCTTCCCTAACCACTAGACCACCAACTGCCCAGTGTGTGTTCCACCCCTGTTTAAAATAATAAGTTAAAGCTCATATATAAACTAAATCTTACTATTTCCGGGTGTTGTAGCCAAACGTCACCAAATGTCAACACAGAAACACTGACGCAAAGCCCAGCATTGTATTTGTGTATGAAGATGTTAATGGAGGAGGGACAGTGGATGAAGGTGGTCCAACACAACCACATCTAAAACTGTTGATGACAGATTTCCATGGGTAGCTGTCTCGTGGTACTCGAAGTAGAGAACTACTGTTAAATTGGTTATCTATACTTACTGTCTTTAGTGTTGTGGGTATTTGGCTACCTGTGTGTGTCTATATATAAGCTTATTGTTATTAGCAGGGGTTATGTTCTTTTATTTGTTTCAATATACTGAAAACAGATGTTTTTAAAGGTGCAGTCAGAATTTAAGCATTTAAAGGAAACATTGATGCACAGCATTATTTCACTGTTATGTTATTCCTAGTTTTACGTTTGTAGACTGAACTTCACACACGTGTGGGGAAAAACAATTGCAGTCAGTGTTGTTCAGTTTTTTTCCAAAAGGCTTTCAATCAAATCTGCGGGATAGAAACACACCGAGCTGTGGTGGATGGAGTTGGTAACCATACTTTCGGAAAAGTAAGAAAAATAAACCTGGAGGAAAAAAATGACGGATCCACATTACTGTGATATTTTCACATTTCTTTCAACATGGGGACAGAACAACACAGGACCAAGGTAAAGCAAATATTAACAGTAAGTATCTTTAACTTGTTTTACACCACAGAGCAAGGGACAATGCACAAATATCTTTGGCCACTTGATGGTGCTATGACGTTGACATTGACTTTTTTTCCAGCAGACAGTAAACCGTAGTTATTTCCTGACGGCGCTCATCAGACTCTGATCCATCTGCATACTGCTTGTCTCTACTCATCGGTTCATTGGTCTCGTTGCAAACTATTTCCCCCGGAACTGGAGTAGCGATCACCTTTTTGGGTTTCCGGACGACACTGTACACAGTATTTAAGCTCTCCGTGGCCGTGGAGCTCACGTCCATCTCTGCGGCATCAATGTTTTCATATGCGGGATCCAAAGAATTGGAGGAGGAGGTGGAGACTCTCGACCTGCGTCGTCCCTGTTGCTCAAACTTCTGACTGTGCACCAAGGGGACAGCTGGCGTCTGGTGGTCAAAGAAATAACATCGGTCAACGCCACATCACTCTGTATGACACGTTGAATATGAGTGTTTGAACAGACCTGATGTTTACACTTTATATTCTTGGCCAAACAAAAAATTAAAAAGATTGATGCCACAACAGCAAAAATAATGATGAGATATGTTTCTGGCATTCTGGAAGGTTCCACGTGACGTTGGTTGCAGTCTGTAAAATATGTTAAAAAAAAGACTTAGTTATTTAGACTAAAAATCTTTGAAACACATATAGACTGGCTAATCTGGTTTTACCTCTAGTCCAAACTCCAGATTAAATCTTTATTTTTTGAATAACCTCTCTTACTCTGTAGTCAAGGTGGAACTAACAGAATGGGCTGAAGGGGCTGCAGGTCCGGGCCTCGACACCAGGTGGGGTTAGGTTGTTGATAGGTTAACTGAATTGAGTCGAAATTTATTTATACTAACTTTACTCTATTTCAAGAGTAGAGAAAAACCAACAAAAATTTCAAAGGAAACACAAAAGCAGGGTCAAAAAAATATTTCAAGCCATAAACCACAAGACATACAGTATGTTGCAGCGACTACCAGTGATGAACAGTGTTGACCCCCAGTCATGATGTAGTCATGATGGTAAAAAAGAACTAGGGGAACTCCTCTCCTCCACTGTCTCCACTGCTCTGAACAGTTTATCCTAAGTATCTGAACTCCTCCACCTTCTCCACCTCTGCTCCTTGTAACATCACCATTCCACTGTTCTCCCTTTCTTTCATTCACACACATGTACTGGGTTTTGCTGCAACTGACCTTCATTCTTCTTCTCTCCACTCCAAACCTCCACTTCTCTAGGTTCTCTTCTAGCTGTTGCCTGCTCCCACTGCAGATCACAATGTCATCTGCAAACATCATCGTCCATGGAGACTCCTATCTGACCTCATCTGTCAATCTGTCCTTCACCAGAGCAAACAAGAAGGGGCTCAGGGCTAATCCTTGATACAGACCTACCTCCACTTTAAAGTCTTCAGTCCTTCCAACAGCACATCTCACCACTGTTCTCATACATATCCTCCACCAATCTAACATACTTCTCTGCCACTCCTGACTTCCTCATACACAACCACAATTCCTCCCGTGGCACCTCGTCATAGGCCTTTTTTACAATGAAGCTCCTTCTGACCCTTTCTGTACTTCTCCATCAACTCCAACTCCTCAAGGCAAATATTGCATCTGTGGTACTCTTTCTAGGCATCAACCTGGCCTCAACTCAGGGATGGCAATTTTCCGCCGAATGGCGGAAATCTGCAATTTAAAAATGAATTTGGTAATTTTTGTGAAACGTCCAAATCCATTGAGAAAATTTTATGGGGGTTGAGGTACCTATATTTATTGCTGTCACCAAGGTCATTTTCACGTCAAAATTGTGCCTAAAAAAGGATGTTTATCTATCTTGAACGTTCTCTTCAGTGATTGGCTACTAAATATAGGACTTCGTCGGAGTGATTATTCTTTGGGATCTGCTTTTGCGAAATCCAAGGTGGATTCCAAGGTGGCAACCAACTAGATCTAGCAGTTCACAAAGCCTGCAGTCGCAACCACTCACACCTGTAGGTGACAGACAGGTTCATTCAGACTTTTAGTCCACTTTTTTAGTTAGTTTTAGTTTAGTTAGTACTCACACTCATGGCTAAGGATTTTAGAAAACCTTTTTGTGCTGACACGGTTGCTAGCCCAGCAGTCCACTGTCCTATTGTCAATGGATACAGTGATGTTGACGTTGTCAGAGGTTTTCTGTTCTTTTATTTTGCAGCTGTCATTGCACAGCAATGAGTGCCACTCATTGTGGACAGAGCAGTTGACCGTGAAGGTGCAGGGTTCAGACAGGTTGGTTTGAGGAGAAGAAATCACTAGTACAGGAGTTGGAACACTGTCTGAAAACAAACAAAACAAATAACAAACAACAACAAACAAATAAATTAAAATATTCTCATTGAAGCTAGGGTCAGTATCCACTGAACAAGACATTAAAAAAATAAAGCAGCTTATGTGATCAATGCCAACATTGTATTTTGGTGCAAAAGGCAAGTTTCAGAGGGAATTCTGCTGGTAATTTTTCCCAGGTTATAATTACAAGTGAAAAGCAACATAAATAATATTAAATCAAGAGATAACTAAACATTTTCTATTAAATGTGTTAGTTAATTTAAAATAATAGAATATCTAATATGAACAATAAATATAAATTTTCAATTATACATTTAAATATTACATATTAAATACTGCTTAATACTGTACTATGAAGCACCTTTTCCCAGATAATGATAATTGGTCTATTAATTCATCTGGGATGAATTAAAGCAAGATTATTTACTATTTCTGTGAGGATTCTCATTCATCCAGGTTGTGATATCCTAAAAGTTTTAGTTATCAGCAACTGGACTTCTTCTTGGAGTTGAAAGACGTTCCCAGCCATTTCTCAACTGAGGAACTTCATCAGGTTTTGTCGTGTTGTCAATTGTCGGCTACTGCACAAATCATTCTGCCTTGAGGGGCAGTTTGTTACGTCAAGGGCAACGGGACATAGTAGTTTTCTTGAAGACATTTCTCCTCACATCCTCACATTCACCTCACGTTTCACCTCACACATCATACCAGGGGCTTCTTCTAACCAACTATCGAGGAGTTCTGGTATTTTAGCCTTTTGTTTTCTGCATAACCTCAGGTATACAGATTCTTCTGAGTTTAGATACCAGAACTGCCCAATAGTTGGTTAGAACTGGAGTACTTCTTGGTGCAGGAAACTTCAACTATGTCCAGTTTCCCTCCAACCAGGAACAGTTTCTGTCCCTAAAAGCTGTGACCAAAACAACTCTTCACACCTTCGTCCAGTGGTGAAGGTAGTGGTCTAGTGTAGTAGAACTACTAGAGTTCCCTCTGACATCAACCAGAAACTGATGAAATTCCTCAGTTGAGGAATTAAAGTCTCTCAACTCAAAGAATAAGTCCAGTTGCTTGCAAGTAAACCCTTATTGCAAATTCTTCACTAGTTTTGCTAGCTTCAAGTTACATAGAAGATGGATATTTTGTAGAAATTAGCAATATTTCTATCAACCTTTGTGCCTTAAAGTTTGCATATTTTTTATAACCGTAAATAAACTGACTTTATGATTCCAGATGATAAGTATTAAAAGGAATCGTACCTTCAACAATGACTCTTTGTGACTTTGTTGACTCTGCAAAGTTGATCCCAGTAAACCTGAAAATGTAGACGCCGGCGTCTGTGTGTTGTAGCCTTTTTAGACACAAGGTGTAGTTCTCAGGATGGTAATCCACTTTGCCTTTATAATTTGGGGTAATTTCTTTTGCTAACATAATGCGATTGTTATTGAAGATCCATCCAGCTTCCTTCACAGGCTCCGTCACATCAGCATTGAGACACAGGCTGCTGTTGCTCAGGCCGTAATGTGTTTTTTTTATGTCTTCTGCTAAGACCCCTAAGAAACATAACAAATTTAATAATATAAGAGATTGAAAATACAAATGCTACAAAACAATTATTACCATTCAAGACAAGACCAATCAGGAATAATACCAATCCAAATGTAAAACAAACACTTGAAAACCAATACTTAATTATTTGGCATTAAAATCCAATTTACCTGTGAGGAAGAAGACGCCGAGTAGAAACATTTTCAACATCTGTTCAAGACTTGAATATCAGAATGTGTGACAAAACAAAACACTTCCGCTTTAAGGCCGTCTCTGTGAGACAGAGCAGTGAACTGTGACTGAAAGACAGGTGTTGAAACCCAGGACTGCAGGCAGAAGAGCTTGGCTTCAAAGTTTCACTTACATTATGGGTGTATATTATTAAGTAAATATGGTTCTCTCATCTCTGTATATAACAGTAGTAAGAAGATCAAGAAATCACCTGTTTCCCCACTCAGTTCTGTGCCCAGAACATCTTCAATGTGTTTATTGGTAGAACACATGATTGATGCTCAGCCCACTTCTTCTGCTGGTCTGAGACATGAGGACAGTTTCATGTTTACATGTTGCACAACGATTTGTCAGGCAGAATACAGAAGCAGATAGAGGCGAGTGATCATCTAGTTCTCAGAGTTTACTATTACTGTAACACACAATAATATAACAAAAATGCTTCACGTCAGGTCCTGGACTGTTTCTGTTAGGATTCTTGGAGGAACAATTGCCTTTGTTAAGGTTAAGAAGCTTCTTTGTTTGGCCAGGAGATGTATTCTTTTTCAATGGACCAAAGCCAGACCACCAACTGTCAAACAGTGGTATGGAGAAATACTCAAGGTTCTACCAATGGAACACCTGAGTTCAGTTCTAAAGGGTAAAGACAGATATTTTGGAATTGATGTGGGGACATTCATGGGGCCATTTTCCTTGCAACATCATTTATCTTATACATGTAAGGCGCTCCAGTGTTAACAGGCATCCTTCCTACCCTTCAGTTGTTAACACCAATCTCTTAGAATTACTTGTATTTATGCTATAAAAGAGATTATTATTTATTTATAATTATTTCTTAAACCATCCACTAGTGTGCACAAGCCATTGTTTTATATTCATGGTCCCAAGCCCAGATCAGGGTTGCATCAGAAAGTACTTGTTTTATTTTATTGTATTTTTATGCTCTGGTAACATCCATTGCACTGTCTGTCCGTCCAGGGAGTGGATCCCTCTCCTGTGGTTCTCCCTAAGGTTTCTACCAGTTTTCTTTTCCCTGTTAAAAGGGTATTTCCCCCCCTCTGTAGTTTTTCCTCACCCTGGCTGAGGGTCAGAGGATCAGAGGATGTTACCAACCCTGTAATGTGACAAATCTGATTTGTACATGTGGGCTATATTAATAAAATTTGATTGATTGATTGAAAGGGTGTGAAAACTGTGGACAAAACAATTATGCTAGTTAACAAAACGACTTCTATACCGGATTGGTCAAGGCCCAGGTTAACAATGACCACCAACAGTGCGGATAACCTACAGGACACTATTGGTTAAAGACACAGAGATTGATGGATGCAGTGATGGAGGTCATGGAGGTAGTTGGAGTCAGAGTAGAAGATACAGAGGACAGAGTGAGATGGAATCCCTCAATAAGGGAGAAGCAAAAAGGAGAACAACATTTATTTATAATAGCTTGCTTGTATGGTGTATACATTTTGCTTAAACTAATCACTACTAATATCATGTAATGTGTATTATGTATTTTGTACTGGAATGTCTAAAAAAAAAAAAAACTTCTGGTCTTTCTCAGACACAATGATGGAAATTGAACAGGTGGACACTTTAATTTACTTTCAAGATTCTACAACAATATTAGTGACAATACTGTAATTAAATGTTACATTTAAACACTTTGGGCTACAAGTAAATGTCAACCAATATTAAAAAGTGCTAAATATACAAATTTTAAACTTCCCACTGGTATTTACCAGTTTCAGTGCTAATTTCTTTTGGAGACCTATTAACAACATTTATATCATGAAATAATATCCATTAGTATTTTTAGTTCATTGGACATACAGGACAGGACTGTTGGTACTTCTGCTTCACTGTCACCTGAAGCCTGATTTGTAACTTATCATAGACCCTTCCATGTCATCTACATGAGTTGATGACAAGGAAGGGTCCTTGAACCTTGGATCACAGGTTATAATTAAAATGTTTCCCCAAAAATAAAGGGAAAATTTGTACTGATAAGCAACGTTTGTACAGTAATAAAATGTTTACTTTGTGTAATAAAAAATCTAACAGTGTATGTTCAAAAATACTTGGCACAGTGCAATAAGATTCTAACATTTAAGTTAGTTCAGTTACTCAGGTGTAGAATGCCACATTTCTTCAAAGTTAAAGTGCTTTTAGTAGAATAATTACACATTTACCCTGTACATTAAGAGTGTACGGGGTAGTAGTGTAGTAAAGAGTGTAGTAAATGTCATTAAACAAATCATTAGAAAAGTACTATATGTTTACAATCATCGTGATAACTACAACATGTTCATTTTAGCATTTGTTTTAAGAGGAAACAAAAACAGTACCGTAATCCAGTGAAGTGTTCTTCACTGCAAGATTAAAAACTTGGACATTCTTTTCAAGGCCTAAAGGCCATTACAGTCCCGTTGCTTCACCCAAGATGACCAGTAGGGCGTCAATCTCAATCCCAAGCAAAGTGTGCCAGATTTGCAGACAGTGCAGTACCTCTGCTAGCCAGCAGAGCCTAATATACTCTTTAGACCCTTTAGACCCTTAGATCTATATTAGTTAAAATCTCCTTTTGCACATGCCTATGGCTACATATGCCAGAATTAATCACTACCAAAATATATATTTGAGGTTGGACTGGCAAGGATAATTAAAAAAAGGAGAACAGGAGAAGCACCACCTACATTTCTTTGGATAAAACAGGGAGTAGGCTTTCCTGACGGCTGCCTGATCTGTAAACTCCTGGCTTAAGAGGCACAGCAGCAGCAGTGAGATGAGAAACAAAACTACTTTTTAAAAGCAGATTCAAATGATACACATCTAGAAATAATCCTGTACTGTCCATCAGCAGTCTCAGTGATTATGAATTTATTTAAGTAGATTTTGGGGACTTGTTTTGTGTCAATTTTTGAGGGCAGTTTCTTACATCAGAAGCCAGATGAAAGCTAGTATTCAAAATTTTATTGTTGTGCCTTAAAAATGCTATGCACTGGTGATGTAATCCAAAACTTGGTTTCATTCTTTGTTTCTGAATCCAAAAACGTTTCTGATTCCAGAAATGTTTTCAGTCCTTCCACCTACCTCACATAATTTCTGTGTGGATTTTAATGTCGTCCCTATGCAGATGATACTCTGCTGGACAATGGTACGTGTAAGATTTTCTAACCTGTAACCATTTCACCTTAGCTGCATTCATGTTTCTTCACTGCTTTGAGGTTAGCTGTAAGAAGAGTTTTCTCATTTCCTGTCACAAACCCACAATTTGAATACATGCAGCGTGTGGAAAACAAAGAATTCTTCTGAAGAGCAGCAAGATTCCGTTTCTGTCTTTTCGTCATCTCAGTTTCACATCAACATTTGAAACCTTCAGACGTTACTGATGCGAACACTTAGAGGGCTGCTGTCTCTGATGCGCCCCCTGTCTCGACCTCTCTCTTCCCCCCTGTAGCTCTCTTCCAGTCTTTTCTTCTCGAGGTCAGCTCCCTCTTCCTTGTCACTGCTTGGAAAAGCAGGATGCTTTGGTGGGACACTTGGTGTCAGTGCCTGTGTCAAGTCCAGTGGCGCTTTGGTTTTTCCCACTTTGTCAAAAAAGGCAAAATCGGCCACATATTTCCCAGAGGGGGACAGGGAGACGACAGGAAAGAACTCATAGCCCCAGAGGATCTCGTCTGGAAGGTACGAGGTGCGAACCTGACAGGTGGCAGATGTTGGCTCCACAGTGGCGCTCATGATCACCAGAAGCTCAAAGTCGGCTAGTTCTGGATCTGTCCAACCACCGCCTAGAAGACACAGTTGTTTCAGTTGTAGTAATAAAAAAAAAAAATTGGAAGGTATTTGGCAGTTGGACCTTTTAAAGGCCATCACACTGTACAGGACTCTTACTGTACCGTGTGTTACCATCATAATGGCACATAAAGAAATATATACCAAATGTGATATTTATACTGTACTAATACATTTACGAAGGATCAGGAATAGTACTGGGAAGGACACACATGTCCATGACCTGATGATCTCACACACACGCATAGGAAAAACACAAAATCGTGCCTGTATTTTGAATACACACAAATAACTATCGCCACCTGCTGGAAACTATTGAGTCACAGATGCTGTGAATGTTCAAAAACATGTTGATAACGTACATATGTCCAAGCTTCTACATACAACGCAGATGACACGCAAGAAGTTGTGAGCACTCCGACACGAGCACACCTGTGTCAACAGGCCTCTTGTTCAGAATGTAGACGCAGTCATCTGTCCAAACAGTCCTCTTCCTAACCCGGACCCAGTAGGGCTTTCACCGTGACAAAGACACCAGGTTTCATGACCACTTGTAGATAGTTGGGTGGAAACACTGATCAGGGGTTCCCCGTATCGGCCCAGACAATGCATGCTACAGTCAACAGTAGGTCATAGTTTAGAGCAGTGGTCCCAAACCACTGGGGCGGGGACCGGTACCGTGAATTGGTGCCGCAGAGAATAATGTTTCCCTTTGGCCCCATCTGGCTATTACTTACACTTACTTACTTACACTGATTAGGAAATATTTCTCTCAGTGAAGACGACAATAAACTCAAAAGGACACATTGATACAAGATTCTAACCTTGTAGGAGAAGATTATAGGCTCGGGAAACCCTTGTTGTGTGCATGCCAGAGGGAGATGTGTGCATGCCTCGAGTCTTTATGTGCGAGTCCAATTCAAGTCACAAGTCTTTGTTTGTGCGACTTAAGTGCGACTCGAGTGCGAGTCTCAAACTCGAGTGCCCATGTCTAGTCTAAACTAAAACAGCCATTCATGCATAGAATTAACGTTAGGCTCAATACACGCAGGCTGCTACTTGCTGCTAAATGTAGTAAAAAACTAGCCAACTGTGGCTTAATTAGTTTGCTAACGGTAACATTAACTTCCCACACAAGCCCAGTTTCCCTTTGCCCACTGACCTATCCTTGTTTCTGAGTTACCTGAGAAAGTTTGACGTTGTTGATCAGGCATCATTTATCTTAACGCCACACTCCTTACAAGTAGCCGTCCACTTATTGGATGTCTGGAAGTCTTAATCAGCAAATGCAATGACAAAAGGAAACGCTCCAGTCTGGCTAGCCATGGTCACTGTGATATGAAAGCTAAACTTGAGGCAGCATGCATGCGTTACAAACCTTAGCGCATCATAAGGGAGTAAACTACTTCTGCCTGCGATTTTTCCATAGGGCTGGAAAACGCATCGGAAAAAGTGAAATAAGTTAAATGATAAAATAGACTTTATTCACGACTCACGAGTCATAACACCAAAGTCCGAGTCAAGTCTTGAGTCTTACAAGGCAAGTCTCAAGTCAAGTCACAAGTCTTTGTTTGTGCGACTTAAGTGCCACTTGAGTCCGAGTCTCAGACTCGAGTCCACATGTCTGGTGCATGCACAGTTAATTCAGGTAGGAAGATTTTATAGGTAGGAAAATATTTCAGAACTCCTGAAGTTTACTTTTAATAAGGGGTATTTATCTGCCACAGCTTATCGACTGGTCAGTGAAAATAGTAGAGACATTAAACCGGACCATGCTAAAAAGGTTTGGCGAACACTGTCTCAGGTGATATAGATGTAATTTCTGGCTCAGGTTGAACATGTGTCTGAATCTAAATTGTGTTTGGAAGAGGAAGAGAGACAGAAAGTTGTAAATTTCTCATGAACTGACAAGGGATTTAAGTTTGTTTATTTTGAAATTTCACTCAGAATCTATTGTACATAACATTCTGGAATAGATTTCTGGATTAGATTAGATGAAATCAATAGAGATTACATAGAGTAAACACAATTAGATTCTCAAATCAGTCAATTCTATTCCTGACGGTAAATCGTGACCTTTTTCCTTCCACCACTCAGAAACTATTTAACATTCAGTCCTATTATTTTGTTGAACGGCCTCCTGGAAGAAAGGATTCCTACTTGCTGAACAAACGGTTGTATTTTTCCAAGAGCCAAGCACTGTACAACTTTGGGCTAGTCCAGAAAGAAATTACTGAAAGCCCAGCCAAATAAAAAAAAAAATTGGTACCAAAGTTAACTTCCAAATGCCTGTGATCTGGTGGCTTCTCCTCCAGGACAAAAATCCAGATGTTACGTCAATATAACACTGTTAAATTACTGTAAATGTAAATAGCATCTTCAAGCTTCCCTTAACGAAGGAAGAGCACAGTGTGAAGGTCGTGTTATTCCTCTGAGCATCTGTGTGCATGTGTGGAGCTCAAGGTTATCGTCCACTTTAAAATTTAACAAATTTAGCTCCATTTTTTTTTTTTTTCCGGTGTCAGTGAATGCATCGTGTTTAGATGTTATCCAACATTTTGCAGCTGCACCTTGTTTCCTGTTCACCTTGGTCAACTTCCTGGTTAACCACACATCCAATCATCTGCAAGCAGTTCAACAGAAAAACAACCAGCTGCTGCAGACAATTCTGTGTGTGAACTTATGTGTTGCAAATGTGAAAAGAAATATGGATGTGAAAGAGGGAACCTTTTTTTAACTAATCTTAAATATCACATGTTGGGTTCAAATGAAAATTAGATCATGACTGACTTTGAAACCAACAGTCCATTAAACTTTTAATTTTGTGAGAGTAAAATGACCAACATTTTATTTTTATCTTTTTGTAATGGTGAGTTTAAACTGAATAACTCTCTTAACACATTAGATTACAAGTCTTTTGAATTGAAGTTAAAAGTTTCTTTTATAGAGTCACAAGCGTAGGTCTTTTTATGTGTTATTTATGTGTTAAAAATATGTGTCCATTTTTATGGGAGGGCGTGGGAGGGGCTTGCGGCGTACGTCAGTGCTGGCCTAGCGGTTAAGAAAGCAGACTTGGATCCGCAAGGCTTTGGATTCTTTGACCATACCACCTTCCCGACATACATCACATCAGTGGGTCCACCACCTAGTGGAAGGCTCACAGTATGGTGCAGTGTGATTTGTGTGGCAATCATGGAGACTTCAGCCTCTGGATACAAGTCATGGATAAGGATTAAGTTGAATGAATGAAGGTGATTTTTTGGTTAGGGTTGCTGATTGGCCCCCCATCTCTACATGTTAAACATCAGTGCTTTAGCTCAATGGGTTTGGGCATCAATGACTCTACGCTCTGGATGTTCTTCACACTGTCCTGCTCAGAACTTTCCTGAAAGCCCAGCAGATTCCCACTGTGATTGTGTTGTGTCAGTATTATTCATCCATCCTATAGGACAGTGTGTCCTGTAACGTTTGTGCTGGACATTTAAAGATAAGAAGAAAACACCTGCAGGACGCTGTAAGGCTCTGTCAAACCAGCCACTCAAACAGAACCAAACTCAGTCTAAAACAGTGCTTCTCAAAGTGTGGGGCAGGCCCCCATGGGGTGGGCGCGGTGTGATGCTGAGGGGGGCGCTTGTGACCCTGGGGAACTACAATAAATCACATTACAATAAAGCACATCCTTGTAAGTTGAACAATATCTCTTTTTTGTTTTCTTTATGTTAACAAGGATACTATGTTATACAGAGGTGTACCTAGAACTATTTTATTGACAAATGCTGTATTTGCATTTGTATTTATAGTTGCGGCAGAGAGTGGGTGGTGGGGTGGTGGGTTGGGTGGTGGGGCGTTACGCGAATTGTTTTCTTCTTGCTAGGGGGGGCGTAAGAGAAAGATTGAGACGCACTGATCTAAAAGGAGATTCTCGAAGAATTCCAGTATGATGTTCTGATCGTTTTCTGAGTGAAGTTTTACTTCACACAAAACATAACAAAAAAGGAGTAAAGGCCGTATGACAATGACAGTCACATTTCCTATACATATTGTTCACTTCAATATTATGTCCACTTCAGCCTACTATGGTATAGCCTACTTCAGTCTAGTATCTACAGACCTACCTTTGGCTGCCCAGGCTCGTAGAGGGCTGGTGTCATCAATGATGTGGTAGAAGGTCAGAGGGATGATAAGGAAAGGGCTGTCGCTGGACGTGTCCACCTGGAACGGCACATTCCGCTGGTCCAACCGAACTGTCTCTCCTTCCTTGGTCAGAGACGTCTGCAGCAGCTTTCCTGTCACCTGTAGGCACAGTTGGAGTCAGTGGATGTTGGGAGCTGGTTGTAGAAAGCTCACAATAAATATTCCACAGGTAGGACAGGGGACTGACACATGGCATTACCTGACATCCCAACAGCAGGCTTTTCCGCATGTTGGCGACACGGATCATGAGGCACGTTTGTCCTTCATGGTTTGACACCACAGCGTGTTGACTGAACTTCACCGTCTCACCTCTTTTTTTAGGCCGAGCAACCTGTAAAAAATGAAAAAATGTAGGTGGAGATGTCCAACCAGTTCATTGATAGACTCAGTACAAGCTTTTTATTTTACAGTACATGCTTTTATTTATATTTTTCATGTTTAATGCATTCATTGTTAACTCATTTGTTTCTCATTATAACATTAAGCTTTTTTTCCACAACTGACACTTTTGATGGCAGTGAGGCAAGAGATCGCCACACCCAAGAGTAAGGATATTCACCAGTTTAGATTCTGCTGCAACAGCTTACAAGTCACTAAAGCAAAAGTCAGCAACCATTTTGAAAGCCAGAGTAACTTCAAGGGTACTCAGCAATATGAAGATCTACTGGCTTGATACAGACTTCCTAAAAAAAACTTGTTTGTGTGGGGCGGGCCCCCTGCGGGGGCGCGGTGCGATGCTGAGGGGGGGTGCGAGTGACCCTGGGGAACATCCTTTTTTTCCACCGTACTACAATAAAGTCTAATTGCAAATCCTTGTAAGTTGAACTATATCTCTTTTTTTTTGTTTATTTATGTTAACAAGGATACAATGTTATTTGTCTATTTTATAGACAAATGCTGTTATTTATAGTTGCAGCGGAGAGTGGGTGGTGGGGTGGGGGGTGTGAATCGTTTTTTTCTTGCTAAGGGGGTGTTGGGGGTGGTGGGTGGGTGGGTGGGGGGTAACAGAAAAAGATTGGGAAGCATCTAGAGGAGTTGAACTACGAGAGTTCCCTCTGACAACAACCAGAAACTGATGATGTTCCTTAGTTTAGGAATGAAACATCTTTCAACTCCAAGAAGAAGTCCAGTTGCTGAGAACTAAACCTTTTTTGAATATCATGACCTGGATGAATGAGAATCTCTACAGACAATACTGCAATATTGACCACATTTTATCGTCTTGTTCACTGGTTTTACTTTTACAATATTGGGTCTACCAGGTGCCCTTGGACACTAAATTTGCCTGAGAATCAACAGCAAAGACGACAGTAGCCCTTGTACAGATCTCTGGGGGAAGCCATTCAACAGATGCACAAGGTTGAAAATAAATCATCTCTCACAAATAAACAATAAAAAAGAACAAATAGATTACTTTAAGGAAGAGCATACCTTAGCAAGGAAGGTGCCGGTGATGAAGATCTCCATGACCATTGTGATGACCAGTTGTATGATGAGCAACACAATGGCACCTGGACATTCCTCCGTGATGCAGCGGAAACCATAGCCAATGGTGGTCTGAGACTCCAGGGAGAAGAGGAAGGCACCGGTCAGGGTCTTCACCTCCATCACACAGGGTGTATGGTTGGCAGGAGGGTCAAACTCTGGAAGGGGTAGAAATGTGGAAGGGTGAGAATGGTCTACCTGGGTCTTTCTTTAGACCTTGTTTTAATGCTGATTTTAATACATTTTTCTGTGATACATATTCTATTTAACTGTTTTGGGGCTAAACAGTAGATATATATAAATAATGCTCTGTAGCAAGAAGCTTCTAAGTATATTTAGTATCTTTAGATCTTACCAATTAGGTCACCATGCACCAGTGCTACCAGGTACCAGAGCACTCCAAACAGGAACCAGGTTCCAGCAAAGGTTGCAGAGAAGAAGAAGAACTTGTAACGCCACTGCATGTCCAGGAAAGTCGTCCAGAGGTCACGGAGGTACAGTGAGCCACGTCCAGTTATGTGTTCCAGACGAATGTTACTGTGTCCATCTTTGGAAAGGACACGGCGCCTCCTCAGGACATTTGGACCTTCAGCACCTATATTTTGTCCACCTGCACCGATACTTCCTGGGGAGCCCAGCAGGGGCTTGGTGATGTCTGTCTGGGTCTGAGAGTGGCATACCTTCTGTGGAGAAGATCCTTCAGATGAAGGGGTGGTGGGCGAGGTCATGGCTGGTACTGCAGTTATTAAGGAGGAAACTGGAAATCAATAAGGAGGTGAGCGAAAGTAAATGGAGCAGTAAAAACAAACCAGTGATCTATAAGATACAATAAATGAACAGCATGTGTGTCTTGTCAGAATAAATGCCTTTCAGAATTAGAGTGCACAGCTGCTTCTTCACAATAAAAGCACCACAGTGCTGGACAGTCGGCCTCACAAGACGACAGCTGAATTGAGATTAGAAGACTCCCATTCACTGTTATTCAACAGAGAGAAAGGAAGTCTTTGACTTGGAATCACACATGCGGGGAAGCCTCAACTGGTTCTGGAACCCCCTCTGCTTCATGCTGACAAATATTTTTCCACGTTCTACCTTCAGCATGTACTTACTGAAACACGTGCATCATCCTGATCAGTTATCTACAGAACACTTAGTGTAAGACATAGGCAAACTAGGATCCATTTAGCTTTGTGAACAACCTGCCAAACTTATATAATCAGTTTGTATTGTGATTATTCTTCTGCCTTTTCTTTCCAATGTCCATGTTTTTCTCATAAATGGCTTTGAGATGGGTTAAACCAGGCATGTCCAAACTGTTCCACAAACAACCACTGTGGCTGCAGACTTTTGTCCCAACCATCTGTAGAACACCTGAGTTGACAGGTTTAATTAACTCATCTCAGTCATCGGGCAGCTGATTGGTCAAACTATGTGCTCTTTGGTTGGTTGTAACAAAACCCAGCTGCTACTCTGGCCCTTTGTGAAACTGTTTGGACATGCTTGACTTAAAACATATTAGCATTTTAGTCTTTATGTTTGACCTTTACATGTCATTAATCACATTATTCACATGACTAAATGTCTATGTTGGTCTTCGCTTTATGCTAAATAATTACTTTTTGATTTACTTTTATTAGCAATTTTTTTTTAAATATTTGCTGTTCCTGACACAACCCAACCTTAGATTTTGGATCAGCAAGAATCAAACTCTGCACCACTCAGACCTTTTACACACAGCAACTTGAAGCTATATTAACTACACTGGCAACAGTAATCCTTCTCCTGAATGAGTATATGAATGAACAGTGAGCTGTGTTGATTCTCTGAACATTGACATGTGCAGAGGGAGGAGAGGACAGTGAGGAGGTGGGGTCAAGAAGAGGAGGAGAAGGAGGAGGTTCATGTGATTGGCCTTGACCATCTCCAGCTGAACTCCGAACTCTGAAGAGCTCCTGCCTACACACACACACATATGCACAAGTGTGTGTTTGTTGTGCGTGTGTGTGTGCAAGGAGGAGAAATGTGAAGACTCTGCACATTATACCCGGCATCACAGACTCTCATTTTAAGACATAAACTGTATTGTTTGTCGAGTAGACTCAGAATTTCATTTGGGGGTTTTTGAATATTCTTAGCTAACCTTTAGCCGTTGTTCGGACCAATCACATCCCCTCATCTTGGTGTAAGCATTCTGACCACAAATGTACAAATGACCACAAATGCAGAAACTGCAACAAAGTTCACTGACCATAACTTTCAGTCAACTTTTGGCCATGTTAACCAAGATACTTTGAAATACCTTAGCGATGGTTACATATAAAAAAAAACACAAGGTCTGAAAAGCTGAAAATGAAATGGAAATGAACATATACAGTGGTGCCTCAGCTTTCGAATGCCTCAGCCCTCGACCAAAATTTTTGAGAAACATTTGCCTTCACTCTCAACCGGATTTCAGCTTTTGAACGGCCCACGTCCAGCCGAGAGAGCATTCGGGCAACAGCGCTCGGCCAGTCAAGCCAAACATCGTGCGTTCTTTCTCGTTCAGATTTGAACACAAACAGACCTACAACCAGCGTGGCTTTTTATGGACTTTTCAGACATTCAGACCTCGACTAAATCAGACCTCGAACCACCAACCTGGAGCGGATTAAGTTCGTTAGCTGAGATATATATATATATATATATATATATATATATATATATATATAAACTTATTATGGCAGATGTGCCCTATGAATAGATTGGACTTTACCAGTAGACTGCAAAGTGAGGCCTAGTAGATCATGAGCCATTAAATGATAATAATAATAAAAGATACATTTAGTAATTGAAGGAAAGGTGAAGGAAGCAGCACTAGGATTGCAAGCCTTCAGGATCGAATCCACCAGCTGCCAGGTTGCTGCTGAGGTGGCGTAAGCATGGCACCATCACAAACCACAAAACTTCCAGTGGATTCGGCAGGAAAGGGGATAAATATATCCATCTATCTATCTATCTATCTATCTATCTATCTATCTATCTATCTATCTATCTATCCATCCAACCATCCATCCATACTTTTAGGGATAGATCTCAGATTTCTTCCCTTAAACCTTGCTATTTATTATTCCATGTTGCTTTTGCAGCGTGGTGGTCCCTCGTCCATTCATACTCCATTTGTTGGAGTATCATGCTGTGCAACAACTTTGCTATTGAGAGGACGACCACGCCAAAGATCAGGATCTGTGTCCATCTCACTGTCCCTCTGCTTTTCCCTCTTGCCCGTTTGCGCACAAGAATCTTTTGTTTACAACGGAGATGAAAGGGACAAAAGCCACCATTGAAAAAAAGGAGTGAGGAAAAGAGAGAGAAGTGTGTGTGTCTGTGCATGTGAGTACGCTTGTGTATGTGTGTTTCCACTGTGTTGTTCTTGATGAGGTGAGGGGGCAGAGGAGAGAGAGAAGAATTGGTTTTAGGGCAGAAGACGAGAGACAGAAAAAGAGAGAGGGAGTCAGGCATCGGGTGACAAAAAAAAGGAGAGGAGTAAGAAGAAAAGTGGAGAGGGAAGAGGGTTTTCAGAGCCAGGCCAGCGGGGACAAAAGACGGTCATTAGTATTCCATAGAGCACAGTAATCCCTGTCCAGCATCCACTGCCATGGCGCTGAAAAGACTCTTACTCGGCTTCAACACATCAGACTGAAAGGGCTTTCCTAACATCCAGATCCTGCTCCGTGCCAGTGCGGCGTCTGCTGGGCCAACATGACGTCCTAAGAAAAGTATACACTACTCTGAAGTCAAACTGTGTGTCAGACACACTAACTGATCACTGAGCCACGGCTTCAGGGAAAGGTTTCATTAAAAGAGAACTGCCTCTCAATAAATAAGTCCAGATATTTTCAGAACCCATCTGTTGTTGAGTAGTTCAGTGCAATATGATCTGAGACGTGTCTTTTGGCTACACAATATAGATAAAATTATGTACAAACTATGCAGCTATACAAATGGAACAGTTTCCACATGAAAGACAAAAAATAAAACCTCTAACTGCACATACGCCTCTAAATAACAACCAAAGACCACACTGTCCAAAAAGTTTTTCAAGTGATAGACACAGGACGGATGACTTCCTAAATGTGTGAAATCCAACAGAAGTTTGGTTTATCATGCACTGTTGGAAAAACAAAACAATCCTGTCTGAGTTACTGCCCTGCCTGAGGTCCAGATCTGCTTCTTATAAAAATACAAAAGTTGACCAATGACTTGTATATATTTAATATTTTATGTAATATTTATATTTAATATTCAATATTTAAATTGAATTTAATTTTAAAGCACTACAAGTTTATTTTAAAACAAATCTCAAACTTTAAGGCAAAGTTACTAATTGCTCTGAAGTTGTGTAATTTTCTATAGTGTTCAATGTTTTTTTTCTGTTTTTTACAATAAGCTTTTTTCACTGTACTTTGTAGAAAACATCATTTAGCCAAACATCTAGCTACAGTATTTTTTGTTTCTCCAGAATGTATCTCTAGAATGTATCTTTGGACAGATAGATAGATGGATGGATGGATGGATGGGTGGATGGGTGGGTGGGTGGGAGGATGG
>JAFBJS010000141.1:24043-49920 GCA_016785265.1 Paraplagusia blochii
TTGAATTTAATTTTAAAGCACTACAAGTTTATTTTAAAACAAATCTCAAACTTTAAGGCAAAGTTACTAATTGCTCTGAAGTTGTGTAATTTTCTATAGTGTTCAATGTTTTTTTTCTGTTTTTTACAATAAGCTTTTTTCACTGTACTTTGTAGAAAATATCATTTAGCCAAACATCTAGCTACAGTATTTTTTGTTTCTCCAGAATGTATCTCTAGAATGTATCTTTGGACAGATAGATAGATGGATGGATGGATGGATGGATGGGTGGATGGGTGGGTGGGTGGGAGGATGGATAGATAGAGATAGATAGATAGATAGACAGACAGACAGACAGACAGACAGACAGACAGACAGATAGATAGATAGATAGATAGATAGATAGATAGATAGATAGATAAATGGGAAAATTAAGGCTCCATAATGCCAATTTGCTTATTATTATTGTTATAATTATCAGCCACATTTAAAAATGTTTGATTGAAAGCTGATAAAGTAAGACGTTCAGGAGTAAAGGACTAGTTCAGAGGAGATTTAGTAGTGATAGTAGTGTTTTGGCTGCTGCTGCCTCATCCTTTACTTCAATGTTGACATTATAGTAGCCACAACAGGAAGTCAGCATTGAGTCAGAAAAGAGTCGTAACCATGGTGACTGAACATTTGTCTCGACGCCCCTCTGTGTCCATGACCTGGGTCTTAATCTAATACTTCCTAAACCTCTTTCTGGGCCGAGGATTTACTTGGAGGACTTACAATGTGGACCTGGGTTGAACAACAGCGAGACGCTGACTGCTGTAAGTTACTTCAACACTTCTTTCAAGTGAGAAGCAGCCAATGATCTGGTTTCTCAGCTGCAAAACAAACATTGGCGGCTACTGTTTTGGTGCAGGCACTAGATCTGATTTGTCCTCATTGAGGAAATATGACTGAATCAGGGCAATATGCACTATTTTATTCCAGATCTGGAATTCAGATGTAGGTGGGAAATATTCAGCTGTCATACAAATGAGAGGTTGCACAGGTGAATTTACCACTAGTAAAAAGTAAAGTACTTTTCTTGCTAAAGTATGATTCAAGTTTACAGTTACTCATATTAGAAACTCATATTGGAAAAGTAGCCTATATGGGCTTTAAGCTAAGGGTAGCACTAACTCAGAATTAACATAAAAGTGGCAAAATCACAATCAATTCTAAATCATCAACCAGATCTACACAAACAATTTATAGAAAATTGGCCAAAGGTGTTCAAATGTTCACTAAAGATTTTTAGACAATTTCTTAGATAAATTAAGCCTGAACCGGAATTAACTCAAATAGGGAAAATTGCTATACGCTGAGAAACAGCCAATTAAAACAAATTTACAAGTTAATTGCAGGTGAATAAAACATGAATGAATGAAAATAATCTTTTCAAAAATTTCAAATTCATTGACCAAGTAGTCAGTATTTTTCCAAAAGCCAAACTACAGTTAAATGTTGCCACAAAAAGGGAGAAAATTACAAAATAGCCTTAATTCCCTCTAAATTCCACAAATATACACATGACATGACTCAATAAATAAACTTTAGTCCAATCAGTTAAATGTTAACCTGAAATGAAAGACCGTTAAGAAAAATGCAGGAAAACCACAATAACATTAATTTATATAACATTGTGTGATTACAATGAGTAAAGTTAATGAATATTCAGATTCATAATTATTGACTTTCTTACCTTTTTCTCAACAACAGCTTGGAAACGTTAAGTTTTTACAATTTTTTTTGTTTGGCCAACATTTAAAAAGATGAATTTTGGTTTCCTAGTCACAAAAAATTTCAACCAAAAATAGGAGAAATTTTCTTCAACATCACATTGTTGTCTTCTCTTACAAGAAGATTTTTTTTGAAATGTAGGAGTCGAAACGAGACTTTGAGTCTGGAAGAGGATCAGCCGGCATTCAGCGGTGCGTGGGTCGGTCAGTGTCTCCCAGGACACTGGCACTGTTGGTACCAATTCTGGGTCCTCTGTTAGTGAAGCATTGTGTGGTCAGATGATCAGCAGCGTCTGGACTCTTCTTCTTCCTCTTCGTCTTGATCTTCTGCTTCATCCTCTCTAGTGTCCGCGTCGGAAGTTAAAGTAGCCGGTGCCGTTCACTCCTCCAGGAGCCGCCCCCTCCTCCCCACGACTCCTGGCACTCCACACTTTATAACTATTCACGTTTTAATTCATTAATTCCACTCTCCTCCCAGTGTCACCTCCCTCTCTTCCCTCTACCCCCCCGGTCCCCAGACTGTACTGTATAAATGGGCCCCTTTGTTGCCAGGCCTCCTCCGCTGTTTCAGCCTTTGTCAACTTTCTCATGTCAGTATTTGATGCGCAGGAGATACAGGCCTTGAGTGGAGGCATTTACAAAAACATAGAAATTACTGTTTATGTTCTTGTTTGCTTATGTTTTTTTATCCTAGTTCCACACAGTTATTCTGAAGCAGCCAAGTATGGGCTGAATGGACCAGTCCAGTTCAGGACTGACAACTAGACTATACTATACAATAATATGCAAAATCTTAGGCTTAAATGCATTAGAATATGAGATATTCCAGCTGCAGGAATAATTTGGGACTCATTGTGACTATCCTGAGCTAGCATATTGGCTAACACAACTTCAACTGAACCCTTATGTTCAGGGGTATGTTTGTATTTTAAAGTTTGCTATTTGGCAAATACTAAGCAGCATAACTGTCAACGCATTGAAATAATCTCATTTGCAGTAATTGTTGCCTGTATTTGTTTTTAAATAAATGTTCATTCATCTTTATCTGCTCTTCTGTTGCTCAGTCTCAGGGCCAATACAGTAGTCTCCACGACTGCCACCCAAATCACTGCTCCATACTGTTAGCTGTCCTTTGGGTGGTGAGCCCACTGGAGGTAATGTGGGTCGGGGCAGTGCTATGCTCAAAGCACATCAGTGTCACCTGGCAGCTGTTGGATTCGAACCTGCAGCCTTGCGAACCCAAGTCAGCTTCTTTAACCATGGAGCCCCCAGTGCTGCTGTTTAAAAAAATGTGTTAACATATTCTTTTAAAGCTTTACATTCTTTAAGGGGTAATTCCAGACAATGGTTGCAACAACATTTCCATTGGCCAACACTAGCCTCTGTGTCGGGTATCACAACAACAGTTAAACCCGTTTACATAGCCACACAGTGCAATGTCATTGGTGTTAATCAACTTTCCTACCAATCAAATGCGAGCAAACATTTACACCAAGTCCATGGAGAGCACCTATTGTTTGTTTTGACCAATGATACCCTGGCTTTTACCTTTGGTCTCACAGCAGTAAATTACCTCACATCCTAATGAGAGTCAACTTTCAGGAACCTCACAAACAGAGACCACCATCACAATAAAAACCTGGGCCCCTGGAGCCACATGTGGCCCCGCTGTTTTCACACGCACATCAATCTGGGGGGCCCCTACAAGCTGCCAGCTGGTGTTGTTCCCCTTACAGTACCCCCTCACCATGGCTTTACAGTTTTGGGGCCCTAACTTTGAGGTCCTCCATGGTTTCCTGGGTCAGAAGATTCACCCTGGACAATATTGCAGAAAACAACGAAGTAGAACTTCACATCATTATTTCTTTCACCCCTCTGGAATTCTGAGAAATACGGGCTAGCGACTGACTGCTGTGTTTTTGTCGGTGGATTTTTTAACTACATGTAGTAGTTTGAAGGTGAAGGATCTCAGTGTTATAACACTTGGTCCAGAATTAATGTTTCATTGGTGTGGAACTCCAGGCTTGCCATCCTGGGCAAGATATACTGTTTTCACACTGGCACTTAATTCGGTACTCGCTGTGATGTGAAACCAGTTTTGCTCCCCGTTTGCGTTCACATTACAAACTAACGCGCATTCGCTCCTCACTTAATGTGCATTAACTAATCCACCTCTAGTCGGGGGTTTTGATACCGAATTAACTAATACGGGTGTAAAGCAATAAAAAGTAAAATGGTTGACGCTCCCCGTGTGTGTGTGAACACAACAACACCCGTATTAGTTTAACGAGCTCGTAAAATCTCACGAATGCTTTACACACAATAAACCACAATACACCGCTAGATGTTGCTGCATTATTAGGAACAGGATTACAAAACACTTCCTCATATTTTCTCTCCTTATCTTCTTCATTCGTTCTTTGTGTCTCCTTCTCATTGCTTTCATATGTCGCCTTGATATTTCTTTAACCTGCTCCATTTATTCCTCAAAATTGCATGTGCGTTTGTGACAGAATTCATGTTGAACAAAACCGCATATTAACAAGATATCGTTATATAACCACGTGATCAAATTGAAACTGGACCATGGTTAGACTAATGGGCATTCACTCCCTTATTGTGTGTGAATGCAAAGCGGGTATCGAATGCGCAGCAAATACCAAATGAAACTGAATGTGAATGCAAAGTGAATCGAATGCGGGTTAGTTAATACAGGATCAAATCCCGAATTGCCTACTTCGGTATTCGATTCCGAATTGAGAAAACTTGTAATAGACTCCCATCTAGGTGCTTCTCTGACATCTTTGTGGCTATTGTTTGGGCGATTGCTTGGTTTGGTTGATAATAGGATGCTGGAGTGCCTGGCCTCAATTGTGTTCTGAGCAGGACCTTCTGGCTGGTTGTTCTTTAGGTAACTGACATGGTTAGAAGGTTTAGTTTATGAGTGGTTGTTGTAAAATGTCTTAGTTATTACTGTTTTGGCAGCATGAAATGTCATCTCAAAACAAGACAAACCAAGACATTTGTCCACTGATGCCAAACTGGTGAGCTAAAGGAGAACTATGTCAAAAACAACAACATGGAAAGAAGAAGAGTCACATGCGACAGTGAAGAAAAACCGAGGTGGAGACACAGGTGAAGGGTTAGGGGGAGTTTCTTTCTTTCATAAATGTTTATTGTCAGATCATCAGAAAAGAGGCGTAGCCACGGGTGGACCTGGGCACGCCCACTTGTCAGTCAGGCCCACCGACGCTTTCAATGTCATGTCAACGGGGGAGGATGTTCATTATCAAACTTAGGCTATAATACTTTGGGGTTGAGCCGCCCTGATTTTTTTCGGGGCCCACCCATTTTATGGGCTCTGGCTACGCCCTTGCGTCAGAATCTGTTGATCTGGCTTTTCTAAGTACAACTTGAACTGGCGCGCTTATAGTTTGACTAGTTTCTGTCTCCATCTGCTGGTCACCTGATATTCTCCCTTGTTGAGATACTGTAGTTTCCAGCGCGTTACCTGGAGAACAGCGATTATGTTGAAATGGGACGATTTGAGCCACATTATTACTGTAGGTCACCTGATGGGAGTATTGTTGAGAAGGCGCCAAAACACTGAAGAAGAGATGGGAGACTGTGAAGTTATTATTTAAAATAAGGAACTGTTAAAAAATTCTCTATAAAAAAAACGAGAGCCTTGTAGTTGAACAAAGTACAGAGAAGCCATAACATATGTGTAATACATGATCGCCACTAGGTGGTGGTGTCGCGCAGAAAACAACTTGTTCAAAATACTGTAATCTTTAGTTGAAGAATTTGTGCATATGTCATAGTAGTTTGTAATAAGAGAAGAAAGCACCTAGAAGAGAACCGAGAGAGGTGGAGGTTTGGACTAGAGAGATGGTGAGTCGTAGCAAGACAGAGTACTTGGTGAATCAAAGGGAGAACAGTGGAGTGGTGAGATTACAAGGAGCAGAGGTGGAGAAGGTGGAGGAGTTCAGATACTGAGGATCAACTGTTCAGAGCAGTGGAGACTGTGGAAGAGGAGAAGAATAGAGTACAGACAGGATGGAACAACTGGAGAAAAGAGTCAGGAGTGATCTGTGATAGAAGAGAGTCAGCTAAGGTGAAGGGAAAGGTTTACAGGACAGTTATGAGACCAGCCATGATGGATGAATTAGAGACACTAGGAATAGGTAGAAGACAAGCGGCAGAGCTGGAGGTGGAGGAATTAAAGATGCTGAGGTTTTCTTTAGGCGAGACAAGGATGGACAGGATCGGGAATGAGGTGATTGGAGGGACAACACAGACAGGAAGGTTGGGAGAAAAAGCTAGAGAAGACAGATTGACATGGTTTGGACATGGAGGTTGTTGGAGTCAGAGTAGAAGATACAGAGAACAGGGGGAGATTGAAAACAATGATTTCCTGCACCAACCCCTGAAAAGGGGTCAAAAGGAGAATTCAAGGTAAAAAAATATGTTGAGGTTAAAATATTTTGCAAACGACAAACTGTTTATGTAATATATTTCAGTGTATATTATTTACTGTATAAATAATAAATGTAACAAAAAATACAGAGAATGGAGGAAACTACAAAATTGTTAAAACCTCAATCATTGTCTTATTTATTTTAAACTACTCTTTTGACTCCAGATTTAAAGCAGGGTTTGACGTTTTCCTGAACTGATAACAGCAGCCGTGACCTTCTGTGCCAGCACAGATCAGAAATAAAGGCAAGGGTGAATAATGTTGATAATGACCATGCGGTCGATGACGTCTGTCCTGCAGCAGCCTCTGGGATGCAGCCATGCGCCTAATGTTGCCTCTGGTGTCAGTCTTTGTTGTTTGCATGATTATACTGTGAATGTCCCCATGGTGGAATAAATAAGGAAATCCATTATTTGTTATTAAAATCACCAGCTACTATGGAAGAATAGATTTATCAAAATAATGTGAGTCACGCTGAGGTTCCCTTTCAGTCTGAGAAAAACAGGAAGGGAAAGTGCCCAGCCCAGCCCAGCCCAAGAGACTGAGATCAGACCTGGTTTAATTAATAATTTCAACTCAGTTAATCTGGAGTAATCTGGGCTTTAAGCAGTGCTTGTGTTAGGGATCATGGTGCAGAGATAGTAGTTAGGACACAAAAATGCAGAATCTGGTAGTGCAGGATTTTATAAACTTAAACAAAATACTTCCACTTCCAAAATTTGATCCTGACTGAAATTCTGACATTGCAGTGTAATGTGCATGTTTTGTCATTATACCCAACAACAGAGGGTGTAATATCTAACCCAGTCTCCAACTCCAAGTCAATCTGTGGGCAATAATTCCTGTTTGACAAGTGTGTGACTAACTACTGCCTTTGGTCTGTGCAGGTTATCAGTCATCCAGGTCATTTATGAAACTCCTTGTGCTGAAGCCTCGATGTCTAAAAGCAGCTGATCTAATTTCAACCTCAACACAATTAAGTCACATTCTCTCCACACTGACTCCTATTAGGACATAATCACCTACGGTAGGTAGGTTCCTGTGGGCGGTGAACCCATGAGTAACTATTTTGGTCAGAACGGTGCTATGCTCAGTGGGAACCTGGCAGCTGGTGGATTAGAACCTGAAACCTTACGGACCCAAGTTGCTTCTAAACTGTTAGATTGTTTTCAATTGTTACATCTTACTTCTAGTTTTCTTCTTCTAACTTTCTGTTCCTATGAGAAATTATACCTCTTTTTTTTTTACAGCTGATTAAAACTAGTGTAAAACAGTGTCTGCTTTGTTCAGCAAATCCTGCTGGTCTTTAGCATCTATTCAGTTGAATTACCTTCTGATGTCATTAAACACAGATTTGCTTTGATGGGACCTGGTCAACTGGATGAGGTCCACAATGCCTCAAATCCTGAGAACCAGTGTTTGCTCCTAACTAGTAGATACATCTGATAAACAACATGGTCTTTACCAAGACGTGTAAAACTCATATTTGCATCTTACAACACAGATTTTTTTTATATATCTATCTATCTATATATATATTACTTATTATTATACTTTTTCATAAACAGCATTAAATTATTATTTTATATTTTATGCAGTTATAAATAATTATATAATATATATAGAGAAGCCAGATTTAGGTGGTTTGGACATGTTCAGAGGAGGGACAGTGACACCAGAAATGGAGCTACCAGGTAGGAGACAAAGAAGAGATTGATGGATGCAGTGAGGGAGGACATGGAGGTAGTTGGAGGTAAAGTAGGAGATACACAGGACAGGGTGTGATGGAAAATGTTTGTTATGGCAACTCCTGAGAAAGGGACAAGCCAAAAGGAGAAGAAGAACTACATCAAATAATGTGGAGATGGTTTTATTTTTGGTAAGGGGGTCGGCAAGGGAGGGGGGGTTCGTTGGAAAAGCAAGGATTTGGAAACTGATCAAGTTCCTCAGTTGAGGAATGAAACGTGGAAACAAGGTATTTCAACTCCAAGAAGAAGTCCAGTTGCTTACAACTAAACCCTTTTTGTACCTTAGTCATTTTGCTACTCTTGATGTATTTTGTCACATGACCTGAATTCCTTCACAAACCTCTGTGGAGTTTTCCCACCCTTGAGTAAACTTGAAAAACGTTGACTCTCTACAGAGAATACAGTGGTTTTAAAAATGCAGCATCAATCATCAGAATTTCAAGGAAATTTCAGAGATTTCAAGACCCTTTTTCACCTCGGCTTCTTGCTAATTTCTGTGAGAAATGAGAATCATGCAGCAAATCATGCTGCGATGCATGATATCTGTCATTGCAAAGTCACTGTAATAAAACACTTTTCTAGGTAAAAGTGTCTGAAACCTACAGTGAGTGTCTTAACAACAGACTTCATCAGGAGTGCTGCGAACACATGACGAGGTTTTCACATGCAGACGTAATGTTTCCTGAGGTCAATATGTGCTTGTGTGACATGTTCCACACGCAAATGTACATGTGACACTGCTCAGCATGGAGTATATCAGGCCATAAACTCCATAAAGTAATCACAGTCTTATAGCCTTTCGGTAACTTGGAAGGTTCCATTTCTGTCATTGTTTTTGTTGTTGATTTCCTTTTCAACTAAACCACTAAATGTCTAGATCATTGATGTGCATTTGTTTGCAGAACTATAACAGTAACTGTTATTTTGTACACATTTGTTACAAAAATCCATTCATCCTCGTCTACTTGTGCATTGCCAAGTAGGGATAGAGGGCGCCACCCCAATCACATTGCAATGTACTGTCAGTCTTGCTGTGGGGGATGCACCCACAGAAGATAATGTGGATCTTGAGAGTGCTGTGTTCAGAGCACTTCAGTGGTAACTTGGCAGCTGGTGGAGTAGAACCTGAAGCCTTGTGTACCCGAGTAGACTCCCTTAACCACTAGACCACCACTGCTGCTCCATATCTCAAACGCCCCTGTCTAAAGTTATCATCTCTGCTTCTTTGTGAGTAAATTATCTTTTTTTAATTTCTGGAATTCTTTTATCCATTTCAGAAATCCATTCTTCAAGGGCAACAGGACAGTATTCTTGAAAACGTGGCTTCTTCAGTTTTAACCGTATACAGGGAAGTTCTGATATTTATGATCATAAGATTCCATTTCTTTTTTTGTCATTGTGACATTGTGATTCACACCACCTTGCAGACCCAAGTTTGCTTCCTTAACCACTAGGCAACCAACTCCTCCAATTTAACCTCAACGAAGCTGTAGATACCTATGCAAAGAGGTTGGTGCAGAAAATTAGGCGAAAAACGTAGGTGTGGTTAGATGGGTGATGGATCAGACCCTATTCCAGGTGAACAGGTCTAGACGTGTGATTGGCGGGTAGAAGGTTGTATTGGTACCATTTGGGTCCTACACTGTTTAGTTGTTTGTTTTCTTTGTGATGAGACTGTAGTCTGATAGTTAGGGATGGGGTAAAGTTGTCTGGGAAGTAAACTCAGAACAACATGGTGGTGGGTGAAAGGTTGTGTCTTAGTCCTCCACTTCTGTTGAGAGAAGGTTTCTCCAGGTTGACGTAGATGGCTTCCTTTACTTTTCTCTCAAACTATACAGTCTTCTCTGGCCAGTATGTGGACGTCTTCATCCACAAAACCATGTCCTTCGCAGTGGATCTTCAACGTTATTGCATGCATTTGTACAGTTGCTGCATGGTTTCACCAATGTAGAGGTCAGTGGGGTCATCTTTGCACTGCACTGCATATAAAACATTGCTTTGTTTATGATGGGGTATTTTGTCTTTCAGATGGACAAGTTTTCATCCAAGGGTGTTAGTGGGTTTGAAATAGATCGGGATTTGGTGATTTGATTTGAGTTTTTCAGAGGTCCCACAACACATGAAACGCTATTGTGAAATGTTATTGTTTTATAATGTATCAATGTCTATATTTCCAGGTTAATTATGTATCACATCCATCAATAATTTGATTAAGAAAAAAACTATTATCTATTTTAAAAAATAAATGCTGCCATTTTTCTCCATTATAATATTTCTATCCAGATTAGACTATTTTGCATGTGTTTACAACAACTGCTTAATCACATTAATCACTTCTCTTTTTTTTTAATCTTTTTATTTTGTGCAAACAAAAATAAATTCTGTCCCAAGGTGGCCTATGATGTTAAACCACGACCTTTGGATTTTTGTCGTCTCCAGTCACATGTTTACTTTCCCACTGTTATCTCTGCTTAGATAAGTCACAATAGAAAGGCAACACATAAGTGTGTGAGTTGTGATGAACAAATATAACTTAAAAAATATAAAAATATTGCTATGATGGTAGGCAGAAAAGAAATCATTCACTTTAACTCTAACTCTAACTCATTTACTTTAACCGTGTAGCCCATATTCTAGGGGCTTTAACATGTGTTTTTTCTCTAAATTCTCTTATTAATACTGTTGGAGTTTATGGCTATGGCACTGACATAGAATAGCACAATGCAACAATGCACGATATAAGAAAAAAATAAAATGTTCAACTAGACACCACTTTAATTTGCACATTGTAAGATTACGTGCAATCCTACTGTGCAAACCCAAATCTTGTGCTTGGGTGATAAAAGCCTTTTGAACTGAAACTGAAAATGAATTTCTGTGTCGTTTTCAGTGCATGAAAAGTTGGTGCATCTCTGAAAGTGACTCAGAGATGCACCAAAGTGAATTTATTTACGATATAAAGGTAATTTTTTGGATATGTGACCATCAAAACACTGCACACAAAAACATGAACATAAGAAACATAAGTTTCTGAATCTGAATCTGAATGAACTGCGCTTTTAACCCATCCCCGCATCCAAGAAATCTCAATAACGCAGAACGGCAGGCTTAGATACTAAAATAAGAGACTCAGCACTACTGGAGATATGCATGTGCGTACTTCATCAATTTCTGCAAGTATGCTGTATAAAGGTTGTGTTCGACTAAACAGGACAACGTCCTTGTATATTTGGCATTGAAATTCAAAGATTGACACCATACAGGTATTTTTTGACTTGTTTTTTTTTTGTCTTGCATAAAATACCTGCTGTGGCTCAGACGTGTTTTGAAAAAACTGCACAAGAGTTTATTTAATTTTAGGGATAGATTGATCATGGTTTGTTGAGTTATTATTAATTTTATTGTTGTACTCTTTTTATTTCATCACTTTATTCTGATCATTTTAGATAGATAGAGTGAAGTGTGGGAGGTGTCCTGACCCTTCTATCTTACACTAATGGTAATTGAATCTCTGTAAAAAGTCCAGACACTGTGGTCCTAACACACTTATTGCTTCACGACCTGTGTTTAAGGTTTCTGGAACCGCCTGAGCTGAACCAGGTGATACCTGGGATTTATGGGACAATTAAGGTTTAGAAGAAGTTCAGAGTTCATAAGACCGCTGTGTTAATTTACTTTAAAGTGATTGTTTATTGTATCACATCCACTAAACCCAAAAGTGAAACTTTCTGTGGTACAAAATGTATCTTTTCCTGGTCGAGGCAGGGACAGAGCAGAGATTTACTCACACATCAAACCAGGAATGTGGTGAAAAAAATGTAGCTGGTTTTAACACATAGTTATAATAATAATACAGTATTTTCATGACTAAAAGGCGCACAAAAAAGTCTTGGATTTTCTTCAAATGTGCAGCACGCCCTGTGTGTGTTGTTGTTGTAAGGCGGACGTAGTAGAGAACACCATGAGAACCTTAAAGGGGGAAGTGTGGTCATGGATTGTATATAAAATCCGTGCCCTAAAATCAGGTGTGCCTTATGTGTGTGTTAAATATAGTAATGGCACACAAAACTGAGACTGTGCCTTTTAGTATGGTGCCCTCTTGCTCGTGAAAATACGGTAATAACAAACAGAATTTGGATTTGCTTCTATTTTAGTAATAACAGTTCCATACATTTCCCCCCATGCATTTCATATTTTATTTTAGGGTTAATATAGTTTGCCACCGCCTTGAAGTGTCCAACATCCAATCGATATTCTGACAATGTAGCCACTGGTCTACTCTGGCTCTACATCGGGCGTCTACAAAGAAGCAGGCAGCTCCCATGGTCAACCTGAGGCGCCCCAGGTGTTCCTTGTTGAAGGGTCAGTTCATCTGAAACTAGACATTTTCAAGGAATCTCCCAAAGGATACCTGTTGGTGCCACGGCCACTTCTTCAGAACCGTAATTTATAAGCATTTTAAATATTGGATGTCTTCCTAAGGGCCTGTTGTGGGCCCCCCAAATCTCAGGTTTGGTTGCTGCTCAGGGTTTTTTTTTAATTACTTCTAGCAGATATTTACAAACTACGTATTGAAAGTAAGTATTTAAGAAATGACCATTCCCGAGAGCAATCTCACATTGTTTTAAGCTTTTATGTGGATGGTGTGGAGTTCCGAACACGGTCACAGACCAAATGTCACCATTTCCACTCAAATTCAAAAAACAGGTTAGGTTAGCTTAGCTCTACCATTGACAATTTCTTAATCAGAAAAAGACTGCTGGCATGACAAAATCCGGGCTTCCATCATATCATAAAGTATATTTAGAAATAAAAAAAATGTAAATAAATAAATTTTATTCATGATATTTTTGGATTCTGTTACTCAGGCTTCATCTTGAGTAAATCATGCCACTGGTTAAGATGCTTGGATATACTGTAATTGTATACTTTTATACTTATAACTATTGGTTTATAGTACTTTCCTAATGTAAAACAGAGAACGTGAGCCAGTTACCATGATACAGCACACAGCAGCTGGAAACTCTGGGACCATGTTTGAGACTCCACACCATATATCCTCCACATGAAAGCTAAGGACAGTTTGTTGTTCTCTTCCATCTTCTTGTTCTCCTTTCAGCTTGCAACCACGAGTCAACATTTTCCATCTCACCTTGTCCTCCGTATCCTCAACTCTACCTCCATCTACCTCAATGTCCTCCCTCACTGCATCCATCAATCTCCTCTTTGTCTCCTACCTGGTAGCTCCATCTCTAGGATCATTCTTCCACCAATGTATCCATTGTCCCTCCTCTGAACATGTCCAAACCATCTAAAGCTGGCTTCTTTAGCTTTTTCTCCAAACCTTCCTGTGTTGTCCCACTAATCAACACATTCATGATCCTGTCCATCCTTGTCTGTCCTAAAGAGAAGTATGTCATTCTCTCTTCAATACTCCGGTTAAAAAGTTAGTAATAATATAAATAGATACGTTTCAGGGCCCACAGTAACCCCCTCATAAAATACATATTATATGCAGCATACTTTAAATCTGGAACCCGAAATCTACCATGATGCTCATTCTCCTTGCTCCATTTTCTAGGAGCTAATGTTCTCTCATAAATGCTTTTAGGAAAGGAAACTGGAAAGGAAACTCCTTGTCCTTGTGACACGGTGATTCACTCCACTGCACACAACGAAGTGTGACCTCTGTATTTAACCCATCACCAAAGTGAACAGTGGGCAGCTTTGAGCGCCCGGGGAGCTGTGAGTGGGGACGGTACCATGCTCAGTGGACCTCAGTGGTAACTTGGCAGTAGGGGGATTTGAACCAGGGGCCTTGCGGACCCAGGTTCGCTTCCTTAACCATTAGGCCACCAACTGGCCCTACTTCTTTTTAAAGAAAAGTCTCAGAAAAAGTGGGTGAGGCACAAACACTTAAAGGGCCATAACTCAGGAAGGACTGAAGGGATTGAGTTACAATTATAAGATTATTATCTTAGGAACAAAAACATATTTTTTGAATATTTTTTCAAATCTTGGCTTGAAAAGGGTGGTCATCTGACCTCAAAACTAACCAACAAGAAAGTTACTTCTTCTTAAATCAGTTCCACTTGACAATGCCATTCAAATGAGTGCGATGACGATGGTCAGAAGAGTGTCTGGTATTGTACGTCCCAGAATGCATTATGATTTTATTATTACATTGTTGAGAAAGTCGGTATCAAACAAGTAGCTCTTTGTATTACTAATTGCCCTTGAAGTAGCTCTCAGTTTCTGAAAGACTGATGACTGCAGATATAAAGTATATCAACCACCTCTATGTTATCAATTGTTTATGGAATTTTTAATCTGGATTTTATTATCTTCCATGGACAAGGGTGAAGGTTGACTGGTGAACCTCTCCAGCTTCTAACCACGGCCACAAAAAGAAATCCCAAACATTCACAACCACTTTCATACCTCGGAAACTTTTATATGTTGCAGACGGAACACTAAATCACATTAAAAACAGGGAAACTCTGTGACTGTAAACCGTACCGTTCTCCCAATACGTGAGCTGGATTATTACACTGAAATGCAGCCCATCTTCTGTAAACATTCCAGAATTTAGGATCTGAGAGGAAAACACAACAGCTGTGTCTGACCTCAGAGAGGTGGCTTCCACTGAGTCCACTGACCTGAGAGTTAAAGGTATAACGAGTGTCATTAACCCAGTTCTTTGTGTCTATGTTTTTAAATACAGGAAAACATTTCCTTTGAATAAGTCATAAAAAAAGAAAAAAGAATCAATAACTAACACAGACAGACAGACAGATGATAATGGACTGACCTTCAGGAGGGAGGTGGTCATTGACCCTACAAAAGTAGTACAGAGTGTGACCTCAGAACACACACACACAGGTGTCATGGCGCACAGCTGATGTCACTGATTACACCAGCGAACAGCAACATACTGGTCACCTTCACACAGCTGTAAGTCTTTATTATTAGACCAGGAAGAATAGGGAAGACGCGACTCTATAGAGCAACAATCGACTATACTGGAGGTCCAACAAACCTTAGCAGTCAGCCGGAGACGGCAGAGTGGGACTGATGATTGGGTGAAGATGACGGTGACGCTGACACAGCAGGAACCACCAGGAGTCAGAGGAGCGGACAGAATAAAATATAAAAGTTTTTCCACCTGCAGTTCAGCAATAACTCAGCAAAGTTCGAGGCAATAACGGAATCTATAATATTAGATAGACAGCTCTCCTTTAAAGGCCACATTGACAAATTGTGTAAAAAAAAATTGTTAAATCTTAATCTTGCAAATGTTCATGCAATTCCATATGAGATGCCAGATGAAGCTGAAAAAAATTGACTTGATTGTATAAAAAGTGTTTGCATATGTATTTTCTATTGTATATGTATTGTGTGCTGCTTGCCTTTTTACATCATGACCAGGAGACAACAGATGTGCACTAGCTACTACTTTGGCTGATTCTTTCTTATTTAACCATGTATTTATGAAATTGCATTTTTCCCCTTGTAAATAAACTAAACTATAACTAAAAAAGACTGGCAGCTCTACAGTATAGTGTTGTTGAAAGCTGAGTTGCAAATTTTTTATTCAAGATTCAAAAAAAACAATCAATCTGGGCCGAATTGGATCGAACTGGATCAATCGTTCAATATTTTTTATGAATCGCTCCTGAATCGGATCGTAGCCTGTGAATCGAGATATGAAACGGATCATTATGTGAGTGAATCGTCACACCCCAATATATATATGTATATACGTAAGTATGCATATATATATATATATATATATATATGTATATATACAAATGCTGTACCTTGTGATTATCGGAGTCGTCTGCCGTGTTTAATCATAAACTCTGTTAATAAAAGTCAGGGCTCAGACGTCCTTGGGTCCAGACAAACAAACTCAAACAAAATAAAATAAAAATCTAATGTTTACCCAAAGGAACCTAAACATAGTCATAAATGGTGAGTATGGTGACATAGAGTCATAAAAATCAGGTTGTAGACAAGAGCTGGGGAGGTGGGTTAGGGGGCAGTTGGTGGGGGCTGGGGGGTTGTTGTTGCCAGACATAGGCCTAGTTTATGTATAATCACAAGGAAACAGGAACCTACCTTCTGACCTTCTAACACCCACTCTGTTTTATGATTGACAGACGTATGATAGTGTTGCCATTGAAGGGCCGAGGCGACGGAACTCATTTCCGAGTAATTCCTGGTATTTTCCACCCTCTTCATTATGATAATGATTCATGAAAGTGTCACCTGAGTGGACTATATAATTGTCCAAACAAGATTAACCCAGAAGGTGGCTGCATCCAAACACTACATACTCATTGGTCAGAGCAGAGGAGGTATAAGGGGAGGAGCAAAGACGGGTCACAAGATCAACAACTCCCAACAGTGTTATCAGATAATGTTGACTTGTGCTAAGAGGGTCTAAACAGCTTGGGGGGGGGGGTCATAAGTGTCTCGTTGGTGGTTTCAAAAAATGTCAATAAGATTTTGGTTTATGGTTTTTAAACTTAACGTTCGTTCATCTAACGTTGGGAGATTTTGAAGCATGATAAAGACCTTCATTTGTAGTGTATTTAAAAGCCAATGTATATCACGCGTATCATAATTCATTCGGCTGACATAAAATCCTTACAACAAGATACACACATCACATCACGCAACAGTACACGTCATCTGGTGTCATGTGTTTGATGGACTTCAGTGGAGCATGAGATGTAATCATTTCTCAATACAATAAGAATCATGTCTTTTATATGGGCATATAATGGTTTGCACCCATTTGGTGGCGCTGTGGTCCAGAGTCTCTGTCATTGGTGTGGGACTCCAGTGTTCTCCTCCTGGACTAGATCAAATTCTCAAACCTTCTCATCGTCCCAGTGGGCTCACCTCCCACAAAAAGGCTCACAGTAAGGAGCAGTGTGATTTGGGTGGCAGTCGTGGAGACCAGTGATCCAAGCAATGAGTAACAGGATGATGGGAAAATACAATCTAGATATGAGTAAATTGACACATTAGTGCTGATGAGGAATGGATTAAACTCTTGTGTACAGTTTTACTGCTGGACCATAATTGATCCTAAAGTTTGAGACAGAAAACTGAACTAATGAAAATGACATGTAAAGTCATAGCAAGTCTCAAAGGCTTAAATGCTTCTAGCCCCGGCACGGGCAAACTAAGACCCGGGTGCCAGATGCAGCCCATTGAGTTTCTTAATGCGGCCCTCCAACCTGGGCCAAATCAAATTATTTATTTATATTATCATTATACTTCTGCCTTTTCCCTGCATTAATGTGGTTTCCTCCAGGAGAGGATAAACGCTCCATCTTTCTGCTCTGGACTTGGCCTCCGTGTCCAATTTTTGGACTGATTGCCGTCCGCAAGTCAAAAAGTTTGCCCACGCCTGTTCTAGCCTCTTCTCTCAATGGGGAAAACATGGTAGAAAAACAAAAACAACTTCTGGGTTTAGTAAAGAGGAGATTGCAGCCACTGGATCATATCTAGGCCGATGCGTAGGTGGTAACATCCACATGTGACATGTAGAGGGAAAATTCCAAACGACACCCCACGGCTGATTTACAAGTTCTTGGAGAATTCCTTATGTCAATATCTATTGAGATTCTCAGTCATCCAGGTCCTGGTCAAGGTCGAGGAGTTTTGTTAGGTAACAGGACGTCACATTTCCATGGAGTCATCCAAGAAGGTTATTCAATTCTGACTGTTGACAGTGGAGAGTAAAAAAGTTGTATACTGTGAGTAAGAAAAAGGAGTCTCTCATGTTGGACACACCTGTGGAATGTGTTGGCGGTGGTGGGGGTCAAAGGGTGTCATTAGCGTTACATTAGCGTTACATCAGAGTTTCGTCATTCATGGATTCTGACGTTACAGTCATTGTCAAAGTAGTTTCACTCAATTGTATCTCTGATGTGTGGGCTGAGAGGAGAATCTTTTGGGTATTGTTCCTAAATGGCTTTGTAAATGGGTAAAAGGTTGTACCCCTTGTAGCCCTTGTAATGTATGAGGGCTTAACACTCTGTTTGAACTCTGTCACACTGGTAACATGGCGACATGGCGCTGCGGTTTAGTTGCAGGTCACTTACAAGCGAACCCAGCTAGTTGGTCTAGAGAATATAGTCTCAGTGACTTTAAGACAGGATCAATGCACAGTGACGTAGGACAACAGCCATGTGTTGCCATAACTTGGGGTAGTTGGTGGCAGTTGGTGGCCTAATGGTTAAGGAAGTGGACCTGGGTCCGCGAGACCCATTGCTCCTGATGCTACTTCATTCACTGTTGGAAAGGTGGGTTCCACTTGGGGTTCTGTAAAGGGCTTTAATCCTGGTGATTCATACTTTTCTTTACACCACGTCATCAATTCCCATATTTTAGCGACATATTCATGAAGTTATGGCCGTAGGTCATTTAATTGGTTGGAATATGAAGGTCTTTCAGGCCTTAAGGTTCTTGCTTTTATGGCTGTGTTGTAGCTATTGTGACAATACAAAATGAGGCTAGTTCTCCATGATTCTAGGCTGCATTTTGGGTATTTGTAATTTTTGTTCATTTTTATCAACTCACATTTATTAATTTTAACTGTTTTTGCTAAATCAGTTTAATTTCCAAGCCATCTTAAAAACCCTTGAATATATTTTTACGTAATAAATTAATAAATATTTTATCTAAATTGCAGCTCTTGTAATAAGATCAGCCATAATCATGAACATATCAAACGCATCAAAGATCACAGGTTAAACATTCTCCTCAGTAAATGCTGCCGCATTAAGATATGTCTCAGTGACATTTGATTTATAACTGGCATCCAACATGTTGACACTGGTTTGTATATTAACTGGAAAGCAGCACAATCTGTTTTGAATCAGAGATGGAACATCACGAACCGTCCAATCATTTGTCAACACGTGGTAATAAAGACCATAAAGATAATAGAGGCAGTGCATCGTGATTCATGCCTGTATTTGTTGTCTATCACAGCTCCCACACAAGAAAATAAACAAAACAAAAACACAACCGTGTCAGAGTTGATCGCTTGCTTTGTGACCATTGCCATGTTTGTTGCTCCTGCTGACGTTCCATGTGATCAATGATGCAAGAGGAAAGGCTGCGGACGCAAACAAGTCATGCAAGTGAGGCCTGACCTGGCTGTTTATTTAGACTTGTCACTGTGCCCACAACGTAAACAGCACAAAAGATTCAAAATTTTACTGCTAAATAATCTCATATGACAGTATTTGATTAATAAGAACTTAACATGGAGTGATCCTGTGGAATCTAAAAACATTAAAACCACACTTGAGAGGTTATTGATGATTGATTGATTGATTAATTGATTAATTGATTAATAATTAATGCCTGCAAATATGAGGCACTAGAAAGTTTGATTGCAGTTTCCGCGCAGGTGCCTACACAATCAGGGGCAAACCTCAGATAAAGATGTGAATTGTTTGTTTTTTTTTTGTTCAACTTCCTTAATGGGACTTCCAGTTAGTCCATTGTTAGGATTTACAATCCATATTATTAATCCCAACCCACAATAATGCATCGTAGTTTTCCATTTCTTTATAGATAATACAAATATTCGTTCAGTTTTTGAGCCCATCAGTAAATCTTTAGGTCTCCATGTCTGCACCATTCTGAGGACTCAACTTTGTATAAGTAAAAAATATGCATTATTACAAGGTGATTTGAAGTGCTTTCAGCTTCACAGAAATACTTTATGATTGGTCTTAAAAGGAAGTCACGAACGTCAGTAGTTACGGACAGTGACCGTTTCATTAACAGCTGCCAGGAATGTATTTCCCTGGTGTTGGGGGAAGGGACTCAGCCACGGGACTGAGGACAACCAAACCGCATCACTTACTCATTTCCTATTCTGTATTGCACATGCTGATGAAGGTGTGTCCAATGGACCAGTTAGGCTGCAGTATCCGCTTGCGTCATTGCAAAGAAGGTGGGGGATTTATGTGTGTGAGTGTGGGTGGGGGGATGATGCCTATAAAAATCCCTGGAGCTGCAGCTACTCCTCAGACTGAACTTTAGAATATTTAGACAGCAAGGCAATCCATAATAAACACAAACATTTTGTGAAAAAAATTCAAATTTTTTAAGGAAATATCACAATACTTACAGTTTTTCATTTGAGAACTTGGATTTTTTCAGCTTTTTTTTAATCCTATTTTTAATAAATATTTTTCTTGCCAACCATCATGTTTTCAGAGGCAAACAAAGGGTAAGTGCTTTTTTGTTTTGAAAAAAAAAAAAAATGTATCATTTTTAGCCACTTATCTGCTGAGCACATGGCATGACCATTCATTGAAGGTTACAGAAGTCACTGTTGGGCATGCAGCCAAGGGAAGTGTACGCAGGCGCAGCAGAACAGCTGTGGAGAAGTGTTCTGATAGTGGACAGTGTGTATTTTCATTGCATCAGAACTTTGTGTAAAGTCTGTCTTTTTTAAAGGCTAGAAGCAAATGCTAGAAACAGTGGATAGTTTGAAAATGGAAACAATTCCATTATTTGTTCTGGTATGTGTGTGTTTGCACAAGTGTGTGTGTGTGTGCACTGAGTGCGTATGTGTGTGTGTGTTTTCTGCCTGCAATGGGGAGTTTTCGCATGACTCATTACGAATACTTGGCCATTCAATGTCATGTCCTTATTAGTAGTCCTTCTCAAATTAGAAATTGAAACAAACATTAAAGGGACAAAAAGGAATCGTGGCTAACACTCTGATGCCTCCTCCTAACTCCTCCACCATTTTATTCCACCATGCAGCTTCACTTATGAGGAGTGCAAGGCCACAGCGGATTGGCTGATGGCCCAAACAGACATACGACCCAGAATCGGCATCGTATGCGGCTCGGGTCTCGGAGGGCTGGCCAACTTGTTGAAGGACCAGGTTGCCTTTAACTACCGGGACATACCCAACTTCCCCCAGAGCACCGGTAATTATGTCACAGACAGGCAGACCCTGTCCCCATGATTCTCCGTCAAGTGTGGTTAATATTTAACCACTTGTTTTTTTTCTTCCTTTCATGAAGTGCATGGACATGCAGGACGACTGGTGTTTGGTACTCTGAAAGGTCGGCCGTGTGTTTGCATGCAGGGGCGATTCCACCTGTACGAGGGATATCCTATTCAGAAGGTGTGATATTTTAATATAATGTCCATGAAACAACCATTCAAGGCAGAATGAAGCCTTTTATGGTATTCCACCAAAGATTTCAGTGCAATCTCCACAATGAGAACCTCACCTAACCTCAATAGCTGGATGACCTATGTCAATGTTCAAGTTTGCTACAAAAATTGCTCAACCACAAGCATTTGGAATCATTGAGGATCTAAAGTTGGGATATGGACTGTTTTTTAAAAGATAGCCAACCAAATTAAGCTGCTTCTGCTAGTGACGTGTCAATATTTGAGCCGAAATCTTAATATATTGTCATTTTAACTAACTTTGACCTCTTGTTATGGTTTCTTTTAGATCACTCTGCCTATTCGGATCTTTAAGCTGCTCGGTGTTGACACAGTGATTCTGACCAACGCCGCCGGTGGTTTGAATCAGGACTTCAAAGTTGGAGACATCATGATCATGAAAGACCACATCAACATGCCAGGGTTTGCTGGTAACAACCCTCTGTCTGGACCCAATGATGAGAGGTGAGAGTCTATCTGAAAAGTAGGAAAAGATTTCTGTCTTTCCCTGTGTTTAAGGTCCAATAAAGAACATCCTATTGTGATTCACAGGTTCGGCACACGCTTCCCCTGCATGTCTGACGCATACGACAGAGAACTACAGCAGCTGGCCATGGAGGTGGGACAGGAACTGGGCTATGGAGACTTTCTTCGTGAGGGTGTCTACTGCGTACTGGGTGGACCCTCATTCGAGACTATTGCAGAGTGTCGTATGCTGCATCGACTGGGAGCTGATGCTGTTGGTGAGTGTTTTAAAGACTCTTTTGAAATGAAATCATGTGAAATCATGACTTTAATGTTTCACTTATGGTTAACTGGTAACTTTAAAATGAAATCATATGAAATCATGACTTTAATGTTTCACTTATGGTTAACTGGTAACCACGTTCAGTAGTTTCTATATAGGCCGCAGACAACCTGATGTGGTGTTCACACTGTGGTCTTTATTTTTAGCAGTGTCCATTCATTATCACAACTGATGGCTTTGCAAAAATTAGAAAAGAGACTTTGCTATAAGTTTGCCTCTCTCCCTTAGACTTCACTGTCTTCCCATTAGGTGGCACCAGTCTTATACTTTACGCTGGATTTAATCTGTACTCTTTGTGCCAAAGAAAATATCAACTATCCTATTCATTTTGACACTGTTGTTCCCTTTCCCTTAGGCATGAGCACGGTTCATGAAGTGATTGTAGCTCGCCACTGTGGGATGCGTGTCTTTGCCCTATCGCTAATCACCAACCAGGCTGTGATGGACTACGACAGCGAGGAGAAGGCCAACCACGAGGAGGTCCTTCAGACTGGGAAGCAACGGTCTGAGCAGTTGGAGCGGCTGGTTTCCACCTTGGTGACAAGGATCGAGCACAACAACATCTACGCCTAGGAGACCTCAGACGTGCGCTTTAAAGAGACTTGTATTTACTTTTGATGTCACTGGTTCAGTTGGGCTGCTTGACAGACACCAGGCTGCACCAACATCCCCAGAAGAATCAGAGTCAAACGTCCACTTGGTGACTGGGCCACCGTCAGGAACATCCGACATTCCTCTGCCCAGCAGCTCCAGATTAGGAGGTTTTTGTACTATTTTGAATGAAACGTTATTTTGTTCTAACTAAATATTCAATCATTATGTGTAAATGTTCCTGATTTAACTTAACAATGAGCCAAAATCGATTGTGAAGTTCCCTAAAATTAAGTTGTTTCAAAGTGTGTGTATTAGTCTGTGTGGCATTTTGCTTGCGTTATTTTTTAAGCTTAAACCTTGTTACTAAATAAATTATTTATTACTAATGTAATGCATCTGTGCACTCTTGTCCCTCTACTTATTTTTTTAACAATCTTCGAGGAGAGGTGTCTGATCATGCAGAAGAGCATAGAGATTCAAAAAGTGGCAAAATAACACTTTATTTCCAAAGGATTCCAGGTATACAGAGAGTTAAATGGTAAACCAAAGTGTGGCGTGATAAATGATTGGGTCCAAAGGCTAAACACAGTTCCCTTGTAAACATCAGGTTACATAATCATCACACAGCAAAACTCAGACAGCACCGCTGAGCAAATTTCAGCTTTGGCAATAACTTTTTGAAGGTATTAAAATCCTATCCTTTAGCAGAATAAACATTTAGGCAGACAGATCATTCATTTCTGGATAAAAAAGATGAAACATAAAATGTTCACATTCCAAAAAGATTTTTTTTGTAATACAGCGCTGCTATTTTAGACAGAAAATCAGACAAATAGAGAAAGAAACAACAAACCCAACTTATGCTGCATGCATAGAGCTAGCGTGCATGTTTCAGTGAAGAATCTTGATCCCTTAGCAGAGGCGATGTATCCCTTCTTAAAATCACTTAGAAATCCACACTTGTGGTTTCGATTAAGAAAAATTTTGCATAAAATAGGCTGCAAGATGTGACATGCATTATTAAAAGCAAGTACCATAGCATGTTGAAGCCATCCAGGCTTATTACAATTAAATCAGTTAAGAAAATACTTTGACCACTTACCGAACATACAGCCCACAAATGACACCCAATCAATTGGCACAGAATGTTAAAGTTGGTTTGTACATTTCTTGTGTAGTATTTTGCACATACTCTCATTCCTTTTAGTTCAGTTGGTTATAATATATTTTTTCCACACAAGCAATCAGGGAGAGTGTTTGTTATGTCTGGACAAGGCAACAACGTTTTATCAACTCTGCCTTCCTAAGATAAGAGTAATCTGCCCTCTGATAAGTGTCGTACATGAATTATCTAACATTTAAATAAACGGCTGACGCTACCATTTCAATCATAACCCAAACAATAAAGATAGATGGCCCTGCATTATGGGTTATATAGTAGCCAGTCATCTAACAGGCCCATTTGCATGAGCTAGGCAGAATATAACCTGCTGTGAATTAATACTTTCACTCATTCAGGCCAGGTGAGCATATCAGGTTGGACATGGTTAGTGATGAGAAAACTGCTCATTAACATCAGGAGCAGTTTCTGTCTAAAAAGCTGTGAACAAAACCACTCTTCACACCAGTGGTGAAGGGAGTGGTCTAGAGGAGTAGAACTACTAGAGTTCCATCTGACATCAATCAGAAGCTGATGAAGTTCCTCAGTTGAGGAACTCCAAGAAGAAGTCCAGTTGCTACAACTAAACCCTTTTTGCATATCACATGGCAACATAACACTAGTCAGTTGTTTATAATTTTTTTTTTCACTTTAACTAGATCAACACGGGTTGCCAAATTTGGTTGATTTAACACAAGGCCAAGACCTTTAGTTTAAAGTCTGACTCTGTCCGTGGGCTGCGTCATTGTCATTTCTTTGTGTTCATTCCAATTGGGACTTTTTCTCATGTCAACAGTTTTGCGTCAAATTTAAATGTTATTATTCAGTATATTATGGCGAGATGATCTTTTTGATGAAATTGGTCCAAAGACATATTGGCACGTTTCCGAAGCAGGCACAATAAAAATGGTCTTCAAGTTTTTAGTCTCTGAGAAGAGGAACAAGAAGCCAAAGAGCTAAAGGAAGGCACTTTTGACACGGCTCATCCGGAGGCCTGTGGGCTGCAGCAGGGGAAGAGACCTTCAATGGTGTCCACTTGTCTCTAGGCAAACATTGTCAAACTAATCCACTGTGGAACAAAATAAGAAAACAGATCACTACAGGACCAAGATGCTGCAGTATTTTAAGGGACTTAGGTTAGAAATGTGTCTGTGTCCAAACCTGGAAGAAGTTGAGAGTGATTTGTCCATCTGCATCAGTGTCTAAGGTCTTAAAGGTTTCTTTAGAGACAGAATCGACAAGAAAAAAAAGTATTTTTTATTACTGTTTTGGTTTAACATGCTGTGGAAATGTGACCTACATGTGTAGGACTCACTGAACATTGTCTCCAGTCTGACCAGACACGTGACAAAATTGTCAAAGTCAACTGCCATGTCCTCCTCCGTGTAGCGCAGGATGATGAGTTGGAACAGATGGTTGGTCAACTTGAAACCTGCAAGAAGAATAAAATGATCCAAAAAAAAGCAAGCAAAGTTAATCTTTAGTAACTTTTAACTGTCATCAACAATGACATCCTCAATTATTGGTTAATTAATTTTATTATAGTATATTATATTAATTAATTATTGGTTATATATTGCTTTCTAAGAAAATTGATTTCTTAAAAAAAAGGGACCTGCAGATTCGAGAGCCATCCTCATCTCGTACGAGCTCATGGTTCCTGATTTGTCCAGGTCAAACTGTCTGAATATGGTCTGAAAGCACAGAATACAGAAACCAACTTTAAAAATCAAATCACAGCCCAGGTGCTTCGATGGTACATACTCCTGATCTCACCAGATAACGTTTGATCTTCTCCCAGAGAACATGGAATTCTGTCAATCCCAGTTTTCCACTGCCATCCGTCTGATTTCCAAAGGTTAAAGACAATGATGCAGGGACAGTGTGGGAACACCTAAAGTCTCCTTTCAGAATCAATTAAGTACAGTCATGGAAAAAGTTATTAAACCACTCTTTAATTTCTTGTCCATTTAAAAGTCTGCTTCCACTTAATCTACATTAATCTGGACAAATATAATAACAACAAAAAAGGCTCATAACTAAGTTTAATTTCAGAGCTGATTTCTGGCCATTTTGCATGGTTTTATTGACCGTGACAAAAAAAACG
>JAFBJS010000141.1:49963-80923 GCA_016785265.1 Paraplagusia blochii
CACTGCATGGTTTTGTGTTCATTGTTTCCTCCAGGTGATAAACCTTTAGTGGAACAAGGCATTAAGATGAACAAGGAATTGAAGAAAACAGCAGAGTGGTCTAATCATTGTTTTTCCATGACTGTATTTTAAATTGAACCAACAAAGACCAAACATTTATCAGCATCTTTGTAAAAGCTGGATACATCCATAAGATTGATCATGCTGCGACAAGCCTCTTTTGTGAACCCATCAGTCTTAAGATCTTTATCTGTGAAGTAAAAAATGGAGGAAATATAAAACAAAATCTCAACACTCGTTCGATTACTTCCTGTCGTGAAGGGGGAGTTTTACAGCAGCTGCTCACGTTTGCTGATGATCCTGTTCAGGATGGTTTGCAGCTCAGTGACGCTGATTTCCATGTCCTGTCAATGTAACCACAGTGTAAAAAAAAAGAAAAAGTTAAAAGGTTTCTCCAGAGTAGCATTCACTTCCTTTAAAGACAGGAAGATCCTTACCGCTCCAGCCAGTTGTCTGAAGAGACTCTTGAATCCTGCGTCAATCTGGCTCTCATCTACCTCAGACTGAAAAACAAAAAGGTGATCAGAACCAATCAAACTTGTCTTCTTCGATTGGTTTGATATCATCGTAGAACATACAGTAGACCAGACCTGGGTAAAATATGACCCGTGGGTTAGATGTAGCCTGTTTGGCATTTTATCCTGGTCTACCAACCACTATAATGTTATACAGCTTCAATATCTATCCCTACAATATCTGCATTTTCTTTTCATTTTTAAAACTTTATTAATCCCCCAGATTAATAAAGTGTATCAAATTGGGATGTTATGCCTCTGCATTTAACCCATCACAGTAGTGAGCAGGGGGCTGCTGGGTGGGCAAGGGCACGGGGAGCAGTGTGGGGGACCATGCTCAAGGCACCTCAGCGGTAACTTGGCGGTAGAGGGATTCAAACCAGGGGCCTAGCGAACCCAAGTCTGCTTCCTTAAACACTTTTTCCCAATGAACAGGGATGAAAAAGCTGAAAGTATTTTAATATTTTAGTCTTAATGCAGGGCATTCACATGTTGTTTATCCTACTGATCAGACATCTGTCTCCTCCTTATCCAGCCCAAATGTTAAACTTTAGACCATATTGTGTCCCATTAGTCAAAGTTTGCCCAGATGGGCTGAAGACCATCAGCTCACCTCCTTTGGAAGCTCTGCTTCGACCTCATCGTCTAACTCTCTGGTTGACAAAAAAAACAAAAAAGCGCATTCACTATAACAAAAACGTTCAACAACAGTAATTTCTCACTAATTTGCAACAAAACTTCTGACAAGATCTGAATTTCCTGATCTCACACTCACTCAGAGTCGGCTGGCATCTCAGAGAAAACCCTAAGGACAAAGTCAGCCTCCTTGTGCGGCTCAAAGGTGGAGGGGACGATGATGTATTCACCTCGCGGCAGCCGAAGCCGCGAGCTGACCTCCCTAAGATTGATGAAGGTTTCGGAACGAGCACTTGAGGCGTGGGTGAGGAAAAACTCCTTCTTCAGGTGGACACCGGACCTGCCAACAAACTAAGGTTGCGGTTGGATTACGGCACAATGTCGTACAATTTGATGCCCAAACAAACTCTGAAGTTGAAGTAGTCATACCTCGCGTGGAATCTGTAGAAAAGTAAACAAAAAGGGTGAGATTGTTATAGCTGGAGATAGCTGGAGGCAGATATTCATCAGCCTTTGTTTAGAAACAACTTCTCAGTGACGTCTGACCTCATACACTGCAAATCCAATGGTCTCCATGTCTTTTCCCTCCCGACGTTTCTTCCTGCGGTCTTTCTGCATGAGACCAACCAGGAAGCTGCAATCTGATTGGCCAGGGGCATCCGGATGCTGCAGCATGATCTTAAACTGAGGGTTGAGCCAGAAGGTGGCTGTGAAACAAAGGTAATAATGTTATAATATACTGTAGGTCAGTGCTTCCCAATCTTTTTCTGTTACGCCCCCCCTAGCAAGAAGAAAACAATTTCCCCCACCACCCAATCTGCACCGCAACTATAAATAACAGCATTTGTCTATAAAATAGTTCTAGGTACACCTCTGCATAACATCGTATCCTTGTTAACATAAAGAAACAAAAACAAAGAGATATAGTTCAACTTACAAGGATGTGCAATTACACTTTATTGTAGTACGGCAGAAAAAAAAAAAGCATGTTCCCCAGGGTCACATGCGCCCCCCTCAGCATCGCACCGCGACCCCCACGGGGGCCCGCCCCACACTTTGAAAACCCCTGCTGTAGGTTGTTGAATTACATAAAAAAAAACTGATACAGAGGACTTTTTAAAAATCTAAATCTGCCGTGCAGAAGGTTGTCCACCTCCCTGGAAGCTTTACTCTTCCATCACTCCTCACCTGGGTAGTTCCTGCACCCTCCTGCTGTGCTGCCTCTCCTCCACTCTCCCTGGTAAAGCGAGGAGCTCCATTTCTTCAGACGGGTGTCCTGCAGCGTATCAGCCGTAAGATTGCATAACTCCAGGCGAGTGAACTCTCGCAAGAAGTCGCTAAAGGACATCCTGAAGAAAGGAGTCAAGAAATACCCTTTAAAAATTATTTTGTAAATTTCCCTCACTTCAATACTGCTAAAGACCAATGATTATAGCACAAACTTTTCTTCTATCACATTGGTCTTTTGAACATCACTCTGAAATTGTGTCAAAATGCTTTTACAAAGTAAGAAATGTTTTGTTACATGTTGCATTTTCTGGACACATATCTTCATTAGTCTTTGAAGACAATTGATGTTTCCTTTGGCCTCTGAGGACCAAAATGGCATGTACATATGATTGGGACAAAATGACAGTCAAACAAAAAGATTCTTTGGCGTAAGATCTTAATGGACAAGCCTTACATTCATCCTCATGTTTTTGTCTTTTTTACATCTGTAAAACCAAAGACGCTGTGTGTACACACCAGAATTCACCGTCCTCACTTCGGTTCTGCAACCGAGCTCTGTTGGAGCGATCAATGTTGTCCCACTCTCTGGAGCTGGAGATTTCACAAGACACAGAATGGAAACTCATGAATCTCATTCAGATGATTCATTCACACTTCTTCATGCTCCCATTCCCTCTCACAGAACTTCAAATCCGCAGAACAATCCAATTATGAGCGTGCAGAATTCCTCCCTGCAGTTTCACATTCTTTTTTCATAGAGACACAGTAATGTAACACGGCTGGTGTGAAATTGAGTCTGAAATTTGAGTATTTTAGAAATGCAGTTACATGACAAACGTTTCCAAACGTTCGAAACCCTTACATTTGGTTTGACTCTTTTTCTTAAGGACAAGAAATGCAGGGGAAATGATCATTAATGAAACACTTTATCTTTCAAACAACTACTCTAAACGGAGCCATACTAACTTGTCGCTCCAAGCACCGGTCCACTCCACCTCACCCCAGGGGTTCCTTATGCGCACCAGCTTGGTCATATTTCCTCGGTACAACACCTACAGGTGGGAAACAAAACAAGCATCAGAACAGAGCAGTGGAAGAAGATCCACACTCCAAGTACAGACAGTACCTGACAGTCTTTCAACAAATGGACACTGAGACATTTAGGTAATATTTACAGTGGTCTCAGGACATATGTCTCAAAGATCACTCACCTCTTAAAAGGAAATAAAAATAATTGGATCTTTCTGTGTGTTTGTTCCTTCAATGGACTGACAAACATTAACTACAGGTAAACTACTTTGTAATTGGTCATTGTTTGTATAAAGTTACTCTCAGAACCATAAACACAGCGGACGACACAGGTTGTTGCATTTGTTTTGTTTTTTTTTTTCCACTTTTTGCAAAGCTCTTTTTCTCACCTCGTCCACAGCAGTCACAGAGTAGGCGTGTCCCTTCACCAGCTTCTTGAAAGTCACGGCCTCCATGTCTCGTGAGCTGGTGATCTGCAGAGCATAAGGTGAGACAAGGATCACGGATGTCCAACACCTTATTTCACTTACTGAGAAAAATCTTTTCAGTCTTTATATTTGTGAGCACAAGTGGAAACATATTAACTTGAATTCAATGTTTAATAATTGATTAAGTCCGTTATTTACGCCTCACTTCAACTGTACTGGTCAATTGACACCTATTTCAAGGAAGGTTTTGCTATGTTTGAATTTCCTGATAGATTTAGGCTGAACAAAGCAACAACAATAATTTAGATCTGTGCAACATTTGTGTGAAATTTTCATTTCCTCGGGTTAAAGTTTTGTGACAGTACTGACGTCAATGGAGCAGCCCAGCAGTGACCCTCTTTCTATGGCTCTTCTGATGATGCTGAAGAGGTCTGAGGGAGCCTTGTTGAGTTCGTACATCTCCGTCACACCACCAGTGAAGTCCTCAAAACCCTCAGATGTGCTGCCCCCTGACAGAGCCTCATAACAGCCATTCAGCCTAAAAGACAACCAACATCAATCAGAACCTCCTCACTGGAAGTTTACATTCCGAAATGGGAAAAGTCTTACTTGGCGTAGGCCTTCTCCAGCAGTGCACTCCAGAACTCTGTCCCCTCTGCCGAGTGCACAAACAGCAGCTTCCCATCTTTCACTGGCAGCCGGTCATCGATCACCACCTCCACCCACTCGCCAAACTGCCAGAACTGCAGCAGAACCATTGTTAGGGCTCAACAGCTGAATAAGAACATTTTATATTCACATTTGCAAGGTTAATTTCTTTTCTCTACAGCAAAAGTTGTGTCATGATGTTGGTCTTTTGTCATTTGTCTCCCCCTACTGGTCTCCCCGTGTCAGTGCTTGGCCTGTAGTTTAAGACTTTTCACGAGACATTCTGGTGCTTTTTTTTTGCAACCAGGTCACTGTTGTCTTTTTGAAATTAAGTCACATCGAGCCATTTAATACTACAAATTAAATCAAACTCTAAGACAAGTCTCCAAAAATGGACTGTTCGCTCTTAAAGTCACAGCCATGCTTCTTTTTGTCTTTGGAACAAAATAAAGCAAGATCTTCTTTGAAAATATTAATAAAACCAATCTAAACATTTCAACAATTCATGATTTATGAACTTGAAGCCTTTCTGGAAAGGAAACGGAGTGACATGAAAACAAATGGTTGTTTGTATCAACACTGACCAGCAGGGGGCAGTATGGAACACCAATTCCACAGTAGTAGTTTTGTTGATTTTACATAAATTCCATGAAGCATCGCTCAACTCTGTCTGTAATCGAGGTTAAGTTGAGGCATCAACTGTCACACATTAGTTATTCCTCTGGTGCGTCCAAAGATATTTATAGTACAGTTTATTCAAATGTCAAGTTGTAAAATTTATTTTCACCTCGTTTTAAGGACTGATTCAGGGGGAGGGGACTGTTGATAAAGTCCTTCCGGGTTTCGTATCCTCATAACACCAACAGTAATGGGACGAAAACAAAACTGAGGACGGGGCTATGTCAACCACTGGGTTGCGCTATGTCGCAGCCTGGCAGAGAAGACTGATACACAACAATACAAACACACTGCTGTAGCCCGTGGCATAACTGAGACACACACAACCTTATTTCTGTGAGACCAATATCTGCTGTGAGTCCAGGCCTCAGCTCCACACTGATAACTGAAATCAGACACATGTGTCCCCACTAACACACCATCACGTGATTCCCTGCATAAAGTCCAGTACAAGCAGCTAAACGCCATTCAACACCAGTGAACCTTCCTCCTGGTGTAAGGAACATTCCTCCTCTCTTTGTCTACACTAATGTCTCCACATTGCCTGGTCTCTTCTTCCTCCCTCTGATTCAAGGAGATTTCCCCCATCACTTCTCATAATTACATTCTGCCTGACTCATGCAGGTTTGTGTAATTTATACAGAGGCTCACAGGATCCAAACCCATAAAGGAAAACTCCCTGCAAAGCTCACACTGGAGTGTGTGTCAAAGCACAAACCAGGAATATACTGTCCCATAGATCTGGAAGTGTAGCCTTTGGACCGCTGAAATAATCTTTGAACCTTGTTGGAGGAGTCGTTTCAATTAAATGACTCACCAAACAGAGTTCAAAAGATTAGTTTCGAAATCATTTTTTGGATACAGTGCAACTGTACAGAGCAACTCCTGAAAATATGGCTTTTTCAAGTTCAGAATAAGCAACTAAGAGGTTTCTTGTGATCCTTGTCTTTCACTTTCCCTCTCTTGTTTTTATACTTTATAACAATAATGTATATTATGTTCTTTATTATTAATTAAATTAATAATTGATTTAGATTTAGTGAGAAAAATGCAATTGAGATACAAGATGACTAACAAGATCGGGGTGGAAGAAGAATCCTTGTATTTGTTTACAAATAATTTATTTCATATTACTGTGTCTTTACACTATATGTATATAAGATCGTGTATAAAGATAGATCCAGGGTCAAAACCAAATAAATCAAGTTGCTATGTTAGCCTTAAGCACAATCTTACAGTTATATTGCACTCTATAACTGACAACGTGTGTATGAGTCACAGCAAATGCAAAAAAAATGCAGTAAATGGAGCAACTATGGCTACAAAATAGAAGAAACTTCTGTCAAAACAAACAAAAAACATATATAACTAATTGCCAAAAGTTAAGTGACAGTTATGCCATAAGGGCTAGAAATCAGCTTAAAGAAACCAGGGCACGGCTTTGTGACGTTAACATCAGTGTGCTTACAATATTCACGATCCCTTAACTTAATGCACAGGGATTAAATTAAATATGTGCCTGCATTAAAATGAACAAGGGAATGTAAATGAACTGACTTTTCCACCCAGTGATGCAGTATGTGTCCTGTTGTGCATTGTTGTTTCAGAAAATAAAGAGAAAAATAAATAGTCAAAAGCAGATATCTGCTGATTTCAACTACATGCATTTCCTGGGCACATGTGTGTGCACATGTATGTTATTTATTTATTTGGTTTGCACATACACTGACAATTATATGTCTCAACTGTCTTAGTTATGCTCACATGCATACTCATGCACACACTCGGGTGCCCTGCACATGTGTGTGTGTGTATAGAATAGTGCAGATGCCAAAAGGCCATAAATGTGGTCTGTGCACAGCTGCCAATGTCAGTCAGTCTGTTCATTTCACTCTCTGACTGAGCTGAGAGGAGTGACACCATTCAGAGTGGGTGTGTGTATTTGTGTGTGTTCAGCATACAGTCTTTCCTTCCATCTCTTTAATCATCACTTGGCTCACTGACAGTCTCATGTCCAGACTACACAGAGTTGCTGACTCATCAGGGATTGAGAAGGTAAAAAAAAAACGACAGTACGACAATCATGGTCGGGTTCTGGATCTCAGCTAAGGTTCCTGTTTCATTCTGCAGCCAAAATTCTTCCAATGAGTTTAAAAAAAGCATTACTTTTTTTTTAGTGTTGACTTTCACCACTGACACTGACATGAACTTCAAAAATCAATCAGAGCAGTGGTGCCCAAAATGTGGTGCCGCTCACATGTGGGGCGTGGGGTTGTTGCAGATTTGTTTAATTTTTAAAATGTAAAAAACACAATAGAAAAAAAACTTTTATTTATTTTTTTTATTTATTACTTTTTTGTGGGGGAAATATTAGTTTTCAGGGATTACATTGTTTTTAGATCAGTCCAGTGCAGTTTTGAAGTAACGTCAATGAATGTCTCAATATATCACCACAGACTTCCTGTTGTGAAGTATCAGTTCCTGTTTACTGGCATTATTGTCCACAGTATTTGCTTCTATTTGCCTGAGTATTTACAAATGTTTCACTATTTATTAAACTACTTAAACTCTTTGTTTACACTCCTACCCACAAAAGGAGGTATGCAGCAGACAGTGTTAGGAAAACACTGGCTAGGAGTATTTTTTTTTAATATATACCAAAGCTACAAAAAAAGAATAATGAATAAGTCAAATGTTAGACAACAACTAATATAAACACAAACACAGATTTTAATCTCAAGGGTAGGTCAGAAAAAAAGCAAATTGTCAAAGTTTGCAAAAAAGGTTGGTTAACAAAAATGTTGCAACAAAGGCTAAACAATGGCAATAAAAAATTATTTAATAAAATGATTAGGCTGGACGTTTAAACAGCTTCAAACTCCAAATATCAAAACAACTGGTTGTCGGCCAACTAGGACTGTAGCCCAGTACAGTCACATTTACACTATTTTCAGAAATGTTTTGCATATGTTTGAGGAAGTTGTACTGAACCTTTGCTAAGCAGACAGACAATACAGAGCACGCTGGGATGAATGTGAACTCATCAGTCTTTACACACACTTCCTGTTTCTGAAGAAAATTATCTTGGAACCAAAAATGTCCACCAGTGAGCCAAAAATACATCAACACCATGCTGTTTACAGGCGATTGTATGTGACAGATGAGATGACACACGCAATTTCATTGCACTTTTGACACACAGGGAGACACAATCATGGACTGAGAGACAATTGTTGTTTGCATAAGGCGACTGAGCTCACAGAACCACCACAGAGTTCTGTGACTTCATCAACAAACGAAAGAGTGGTGAACAACTGTGCAGATGAAATGACTGAGCTCAAAATACAGATATTTTTATTTGCTGACTCAATAAAAGAAAATGTTCCTGAATCATCTATTTTTAAGGAGCAGAGGTGGCTTAGTGGTTAAGGAAGCACCCTAGCATCTAGTCTGGTTTAGGGTTTGAGTCCATCGGCTGAACATGGTAACGTCCACACCCACACTGCCCCTTGGTTGATCAAAGCTGCCCACTGTTCACTTGCGTGATGCGTTGAATGGTGCAGTGGTGTGGGTCACAATGATATAGAGTTTCCTTTTTTGTTTCCTTTCTTCCATTCTCTCTCTTAAAGAAGAGAGCTTATCAAATACGTCTTGCCCGTAGTGCCATCACTATTGTTTCATTACCAGTAAGTGCTGTTTGACTGCTGTACTTTTACATCATTCTTTTCCACTGTATGACTTTCAGTGGTGGCTCATACAGTTGTGGATATTTGTAGCATCAGCAATAATATTTAGTTAGGGTTGAAAGTACGGATTCTAGCTTAAGCCAATGTGCTTTAGTCGAGAAAATATAGCTGTGAGTTTTTTGCGATTTGTCTCCACCCAGGAAGATTTTCACAGACTATTGCACTGGTCTAGTGCAGTTAAAAGTCGTTGGGTGAGTTCCTGGTTTGTAAATATTTGCTTAACATACTGGTTGGCAAAAAGTGATGAAGATCTATGTACATTCAGTTCCCACCCTAGAGACTTTGCATAGCAACGTAGCAGACTCACACTTGGACTATGGCTGTCTTAGAATACATACCTATCATAAAGAGTCTTTTCCTTTTCATTTTTTGTGTTTAAAATGCTGGCTTTAAATTGTGTTTTCCCAAGTGATGACATAGACTGTTGACTGTAAGTGTTAACCTGTGTCTAACCAGTTAGAATTTGATTTTAAACTCTAACCACATGACTGACTTTGATATTCCTGTCTTATCAGATAAGAAACAAGGCGTTTTTTACATATGCCCCCACGTGCCATAGTTTACTGACAGACATAAAAACTGACTGACTGGATGACTGAATGACAAATGACTGTGGTGTGAAAGGACACACCTTCTATGTGTCACTGGTTTTGCCAAACTTGGCAAAACCAGTTGTCAGTAGATCTCTAACCCTCCTTTTTTTATCTTTTATTCTTATCTTTTAAGGTAGTTCTTTGGAGCTTTCTTTGGAAATACCAACATGTTTGCTTATTCCAGAGAATCACATTCTCGTCATGTCGTGGACTGTTATGGAGAAATAGTAGCTTTAAATGTTGCTCTTCACTCAATCGGAACAGTTTTCTAAGAGGCTTCCTGACAGCTTGTCAGAGGACTTTATAGATTTCACCAATCAACGTCATCATATACTTAAACACTGTGTGTGAGTGATCACCTGAAAATGAAAAATGCCAGCGTATCCCTGCCGAAAGCTCTGACCTTGAGGAACCACTCTGTGGAGGAGGGAGGTGTTTAAGGTCAAGGAGGCGATGGCCGCCAGCAGCCAGCAATCTCCTGTAGATACATTAAAACAAAAGTCAGCACTCAACACAACACAACACAACACACGCAGTAGCTGCTTTGTAAACTGTCATCTCTCACAAATGTAGCTAAACTTTGGCCAAAAACAATGCATTAAAAAACAAGTTATTGCAATAATAACCCTAACCCAAACATACTAGGGGAGCTCACAAGCCATATTACCCAAACCCTTTGTTCAGCCAAATTCTTAGATCATAATGTCAATTAAATTTCAACCAGAGAAAAAAGTTGCTTTTACATTGACTTAATGTCCTCCTCTTTCATTTCTGTAAGTGTCCAGCAAAAGTATATAAGAATAGGTCATGTGACTCTCTGCAATGGGGAGGCACAGAGAATCTTTATTTATTAAGCTTTTATATCCAGAGGTAATCAGTCGACTCCAAACCGCAGCTGGAAGCCTTCCAGTTGACTGACTGCTGCATTTGCAAGCTGCTAATTTGTCACGTTACTCTCATTTGGGTCAGAGATAAATTTCCCTCCACTTCCCTTCATTCATTCTTCTATTTTCTCCCTTTCCTCTCTGCCCCCTCCCTCAGCTGAAGAAAGAAACAGTAAAACAGTTCAGATCTGATCCACAGAGACTTACCCAGAGCTCCCTGGCAGATGTCTGTTCGGGTCGCTCCGTCCACGATGAACTCTGGCTGCCTGCAAAACTCCTGTGGGGAGCACAGGAGACAAATGAAAAACAGACAAATTAACTGCTCGGCTCTGCCTTTAGCACAGGCAGCACTGTGCTAAAGTTCTAGGCACATGTATTTAGGGATTTACTCTATTCCTTCTCCGTTGGAGGACTGAATACTTGATCCTCTTGGTCAGTTGTCACCACTACCTACAGAAAGGAAGGGAACTATGCAAAAGTAAACAGAGGATTCATGTCCAGGGCTAATGTTTGGATTATCATGAATCTTCAAGTTCCTCAGTAGCCTTGATTTGATTTTTACATTGTGTTAAAGGCTAGGATAACATTGAACAGATTGAACAGTCTGTAGTGTAGAGCAACAAAGCTAGCCAAGCTAACATGATAGTCCTCTGCGGCTCAGCTTCAGTCTCTCTCTTCCCTTCCATGCTCTGTGGACATTCTTTCAATAGGAATGTTTAGCGTGAGAAACCCCACATGAAGCTATATAAAGACTTTCTTCTCTCACACTCTGCCACACAAGCAGGGTTGTTTCAAGGTACTTTGGGGGTCTTGGGTCCACAGGAACCGTAGGGGGGGGGCAATATCAACTAAGGAACACTACTTTTATCCCCTTTATTTTTCAGCACAGCTAAAAGAGTAGAGGGTTTGCCATTCAATCACCACTTAACTTGTAAATGAAGAAAGTTTCAATGACAGTTACGGTTAGCAAGTAATTAATATGTACAATATATGACCCTTTTTTGAGTATTATAGTTTCATAGACAGAAGATATGCAACTGTGCAATAGTAATTAATTTGATAGATATCCATTCTGCAGGCACTAGATGGAGGACAAAGGTACAAAATTTGATGCTTTTCATCTTAAGAAATGTGGAAATTTTTGATCAATCTTGAAAAATATTGAAATCAAATTTAAAAAAAAAAATCTTCAATCTAGTGGCATGTATGAAAACCAAATGCTTTAAGTCACTCCTGATGATTTCAGAGATTTATTAACTTTTTGTTGGTAGTTGATGCTTAAACAGCAGTGGTCTAATCCTGTACAGTAAATTCAATTAGGTTTTCTCAAAAGAACGGCCAGAACTCTGTTTACAATGTAATTTAATGAATGAAAAAGATCCAATGGTTAAGGGTGGGACAGACGCATCTCTACAACTTTTTTAGGTGGCAGACACAAAATATGTAAAGGTCATGTGCTAAGACATCAGGTATGTGAACACTCAAAAGAACGTCTTGGTAAGGAAATAAAGCCTGCAGTCACATACTGTAGACCGTCGTGACCCAGCCCGTGTGGGCTTTCATGATCACGATCTTCTTGCTGCACTCACGCACATCTGAGTGAGTCGACCTGTCACGATACGATCCAAACCACCCAGTAATGAGTGTGTGCTGCCCTCACTACTGGCGTGATAAGTCCTGATGCAGACAGTTCCACTTTATTCCCTGGTGCGCTGTGAAGCACTTCCAAGCTATTAATCATGCAGAGAAAAAGGAAGAGACCGACAGAGAAATCTCTGAGAACTCTCTCCCTTGCCTTGTTTTAACTGCATGAGTACCTCATAGGTTGAACACACCGATCCTCCTGACTAGAGCTTTAGTTGCCCAGCAACAAGGTCAGAATACTTCAGACAGTGTAGAGAGATGGGCTGTTTTTGTCAAAAGATATTTTGTAATCACAAAACAACTATCTTTTCCTGTAACATCAACTGTCGTGGCTGGCCTGAAATATCAGCTTATTTACTCGCAGAAATTGAACAGCTCTAATTCTCTTTTTTGTAAATACATACACAAATGCCCTGTCTACAACACATTGACAAACAATATCTAAAATATACAAATACTTTTGACTCATAAAGTCAATTTGGGTAGTTTCTGCAGCAACCCTAATGAACACTCATGGAGTGCGGGTCTATTTTATTGTTTTTTTTATTTAATTTATCCAATTAACAATATTATCATTCCACAAATGATTGTCAGGGGAAATGTCCTCTTTGTCAACCCCTGACAAAAAGGGACAAGCCAAAGGAGAAGTACACCTCATAATATTAATGTATATGTTTTGAGTTGTTAAAGCTTAGAAATTATCCTCCACAATGTGTACCTTGTATCAATAGCTCCACAACCGCTTTCCCTTCTATTTCTTACCGTTGGTCTCATCCAACGAACTCCTTGGGTTTTTGAAGACCTCGGTCCAAGCTCGTTGAATCCCAGAGAAGATGTGGAGCATGGGAAGAGGCTGTCCTCAAAAAGCCTCCCACTCTGCTGGCATCGGGCTTGTAATGATTCGTAATCCTGACCGAGAAGCTTTACTGCCTTGTGGAACTGACCCAGGCCTTCGTCTCTGTCCCACTGGCTCCGCAGCTTGGCTGCCATGCCGGTGGCATAGATGGGCGCCTCTACCATTTTGGCTTTTTGAGCTGAGGAGCGCTGGGATGGACTGTGTCTTCGCTTTAATACCTGCACGTGTGTAACTACAATAAGATGTTGCAATGTGTCAATAATAAATGAGCCGACTGTGGCCTATTGCATTCACAGCAAAAAGCAACTATGGCATTGATGTATCTCTATCATGAAGTGGATGTAGTCCATGAAGGCTGATAAAAGGTTGTAAAGTATTGATGAGATCCAGCAGGTCCTTCGAGCTGCAACTTCCAGTGAAAAGGGACGCTCCAGGTAGCAGTTTTTAAATCCCTGTCTCAACTAAATCGTCACTTTGTTGGGATTGAAATAACCTTAAGACAGAATGTCAGAATTCCTTCTCCAGCTGGTCAACTATCCCTGCAAAAAGAAATAACCATTTTAGAAAGACAACACATTCTGTACATTTAAATGAGTCAGCTTTGTTCAGTGTTTAGATGGTGGGTTAGCTGAAGACAGCATTTGTTTGCATGTATGGAGACTAATAGGAAGGTTGACAGTGAGGTCATATGTCGGGCGGGTAGTTTAAGTACGGTACATATAGACAGGGCCAAGGCTGATATGCAATTGGCCAACAGATGGGAGATGGCAGGGTAAAGATGAAGTTCACAAGGTTTGAAGGGTTGGTCCAACAGTCAGGTCTGTCCTTGCATGAATGTATGTGACAGTGTATAAGGACTCTACATACATGTTGTCACAGGTTTGAAGGACGGTAAGTAAAGAACATCAGTTACAATAGCAACAAGAAGCAGTTAAGTTATCTGGTGAGTCAGTTGAGTAAATTCAGCAGGCACCAATAGAATAGCAAGAGTGCTGAAAGACAAAAGAACAAAAGGGGAGAAAAGCCAAATGCATAGTTTTTCAGGTATGCAATTGTGTTGGTAGGCTTGTAAAGGCTTGTATTCAGTTGTTTTATCTACTGCATACAGTGGGGCGTATAGACAAAAAAGGCAGAGAGAAAAGGAGATCTCAAACATTGCAGTTTGTATAGATTGTCATCCAAGTATCAATAATTACACTTCTTTTTCTGCAGGCGATTTTGCCAACAAAAATAACTCAAGGACCAAAGAGTGCTGTGGATGAACAAATGCTAACAAAAGGTCAGAAGAAACATTTTATAAATGTTTTAACAACTGTCATATTGCATTATAGCCGACTAAATATTTCTAAAACAATTATCATTAATTGTTCAGGACTCACAGTAAAGACTAAGACTTAATTTAAATTGGATATCATCATTAACACTAGTCATATAAGTACAGTATTTAACCTTGGATGATAAATGCCTTAAAGTAGCTTCCATTCCAAGCTTTGCTGCTTGTTTTTCTTTTGTGATTTTACAACCAACATTTGAACTGTAGTATGAATGTAGTGTACTGTACTGTTGGATGTTTCCCTTCTGAATAACTGCCTTTAAAAACATTTTGAAAAAGACTTTCTTTCTGCTGATGTCGCTGTCACTCTGTTATCAATACCAGGAGACGTGCAGCAAAGACGTCTTGTAGTGTAGTTTCCTTGTTGAACCACACCCTTTAAAGTTTCCCAGTTACATGAGTCACTCAATGAAAACATGTAGCTGCAGCGGCAGGTTCTCATGTCTGTTCTTTCACATAACATAGGTGTCCTAATTCTACAACCAGAAGCTCTGAATCTGTAACTCAAATGCAGTTCATGCTTCTTTATGAAGGATCTGCTTGTGATGAATGCAGTAACATACTATACGTTGCTATATCTGTTATAGTTAGCTCTAAATTAAAAAAAAGTAGTATGGCATGCAGGACCAATAAATGCCATCTTTGATTTCAGGGTTGCATAAGTATAAACAGCTTTCTGCTGACATGTGTGTTTTTCTCCTCAAAACACTGTTACAAACTGATGGTTATCACAACTGAAGGAACCTTGTGTCCAGCCTGATGTGCCCTGATGCAAATAAGCATTTTTACTGGCTTCAAATTTCAAACACAGTGAAGTGAAATTAAATATCTAAAGTGTCCTTGCAGAAAATAAACAGTCAGGGTGAACACTGCCTGCTCAGTTTGCTGTGTGTGTGAGCCCACAGGGAAACAGTCTGTTACCAGTGTCTGTGTGTCAATTACAGTGAAGAATCAGTGGAAACAATTACTTATAAATAGACTGTGGATTTACATCATATGTGTTTAAAATTGCACTACAAAACCTGTAATGAGGCATATAAAACAGCGAATCGACTGATTTTACTTAATAACTAAATGTTGTCCAAGATGCAGCGAAAAAGGAATGATCAATTTAATAACGGCAAATAGCAGATAACTCATTATCAGTTGATAAATGGGATTATTGGTGTAATAACCCAAAATATAAGTAATAGTAAAACCAATGGCAACTAAAAACTAATGTATAAATAGTAACAGGTCAGCCAAAACAGATACACCTTAGCTGTGTTACACAAGGAAGTGTAACACATTTTGGTTCAAAGCAAGGTATAAAAGAAAACATATGTTAACCACTAGCGTTAAAGTTAAGTCAAATGTTATAGATTTTTTTTAGTTTAGTTATAGTTCGTGAAAACACAGCAAACAGGAATTGAGTGAACACCCTGGTTAGCCTAACATTACTGTTTGTCAAAGACAATTACTTTTTAAATCCATTTTATGAACGGTGATGTTTATATGACAACATTCTGTGTATTTCCACAGTAATATGTATTTATATAGCAACACACCTAAACACAAACAAAATTTGTAATCATTTTTTCTTCTTTTTTTTTAAGCTGCAGTCCTAGAGGTGGGTGTGGCCCAGGAAAACACACGCGAGCACGCGCACAAGAACATTTGAAAAAACTAAACGTCAAACTCCCGACAAACAACAGTCGTTGTTTGTCCGTTTTTTATTCAAAATAATTATGTTGTTTTTGACAGGGGTTGGAAACTAATGTCTCATTCTGACCATTTTGTAAAATTTATACAAAATACAAAGCAACACTAGATGTTCACCCAGCTCACATGTCTGACTTTATCTGTTTCTTTACACCACTTCAAACTTCGGTAGCCCCTGATTATCGTACAACTCCAAACTTCACCACAGACAGATTTCCGCCGCTTCCGGTAGCAGCTGCAATTGCAGCAGCTGTGTACGAGGATAATTAAATCCAGTTTACCTGTAGCTGGGGAATATTCCGTTGTTTTATAAAGGTGGTGTTTCAGTTTTCTGTAGCTTTTAACACGGTGAACCACTCGATCTTTTTCCTTCCATGTTGGGGGAAAGTCTCTCCCTCCCTCTTTTTCTCTGCCTCTGCCCTCATATTAGTGCAACCAATACGTTTACACTGCGCAAGCGCACAGGAGACTACCCCATAAAATCCGCACCCTCACAGTCAACTTTGAATGTAACCAACCAGCCAGCGCTATTTTAATCTACATGCTTTAGAATACCACTCTGACACTGCCGCCACTGCCTTCTTTATATCACCTTTAATCTATGATATACTCCCTGAAAGCAGTAAGTTGACCTGTACTACATTTTCTCTCAAAAGTGGGAAACACATCAGAAACATTACCTGTAAATTCAACATACAAATGGCACATACTTGAGCTTTTTCTTCTATTGACCTTATAAAATCAATATTACTATATCTGTACTCATCAAAATTAATTTGTCAGTTATGAAAGTCAGTTATTAAAAAAGAAAAAAACTATATTTATATATGCACCACTTACTGGTTTCATTGATGTTTGTTGAACGTGACCTTATTCCTAACACTTTTTTCTTTTCCATTATGTTTTTCACATTACCTCTCCTTTTTGAATGTTAATCGCATTTCACCGTGTTTACTGCCTTTGTCTGTCTCTGTTTATGGCGTTGTGAAAATACTGTTATTGGCCAACACCGTCATCTGCAGGCAAAAACTAGTAAGAGCCGCATTTTTCTATTGAACTTCAAATTCCAGCATTCATTGCGCAGTTACCCATCACACCCTTCGCTCTCGCGTGATCTCGCTCCTCCACTGCCGCCGTTCGTTTCAATCACACACTTTCAACATGGCGTCCGAAGGACCACCGGGTACCGAAACTCTCCCGACCGAGTTGGGAAATGCTATCGGGGCCCTGACGACATGGAGCAACCCAGAACTCCAGGCCAAGCTTGCGGAACTAGGGGCACCCACAATGGGTAAGAAAAACACTGAAATGATTACGAGAACTGATCGAAAGGGATGTGTTAAGCTAACATCCAACAACAGGATGCTAATGCTAGTCTTGATAAGCTGGGCCACTTTACATCTTCGTATTTCTTGTGTTTAGTGATTATATTTAGCGATACTAGTGTATTTACATTTATTATACGGGCATAATTAACTTTAGTGTTATGTATAATTGGCGTTTGTATGTCCATTGAGTTCGTAAAAGGTATTTCGAGGTATTCAAGACCAATTCGTACGTGTCAAACCATTCTTATGAAAAGACGTAAGGGCAAATAAAGTTTTGTATCATTCGTATGCCCTTACGTAAACGGCATCAACTTTTTTTAATTGACGCATTGTGTGTATTTTTGTCCATAAGGTCCCAGAGAAGAGTTGATCGACAGACTGAAGAACTACATGATGCAGGTGCGTGTGTCGCTGAAGTTTTTCAGTATTGGTTTCTGCTTTACGAATTTGTATAACAATAATTGCTGATGATTGGTCGGTAGCGAAATTGGCATATGTAAAGAATCTCCTTGTGTTATTGATCATTAAGCTTTTGATCGACGACTACCAAAAGCCATCTATATGTCAATTATCATTGGTTGTTTATCAACTTTTCTTATCCGATATTCAAGTAATAAGTTGCTCTAAGTACTGTAAAGAATGCTGTCATGCCAAGCCATTTCTAGATTGTCAAATATGTTTCAAGTAATTAATAATGAAAAGTTTCATAGACACTATATTTTTGTGGAAAGTACAGTTTCTTGCTCTACACTTTAAATTAGCATTCGCTTGTTGATTTATTTATTTATTTTTTTTTCTGTAGACTGGAATCCTCCTCAGTAAGCATGGTGATGACAAGCCAATGAGTTCACAGGTAAAGTAAACAATAGCTTTTGTGTGTTGTCATTTTTAATTATTTTAATAGATCATAAGTTTAAGAAATTTCAGTGTCTGTGTTGTTAAATTATTGTGAAGCAAAAGAGGTAAAATAAAAATTTGCTCATAATTTCTGCCTTCACAGATGTCGGGAATCCCTCCTTTGCCCCCGATGCCCATGCCGCCCATGCCTCCAGGTATGGGCATGCTCCACATGATGCCTCCTCCCCCTGGAATGCACATGGGCATGGAACCACCTGGCATTCCTCCACCCAACATGTCACAAGACGACCAGTTAAAGATGGTTCAGCAGAGAGCAGCTATGGTGAGGGTCAAACACCTGGTCAGGGTTCATCACCACGAAGACCCACAATAATATGTTTAAAGTGGATTAACTTTGCACTTAAATACTCATGTTTCTCACAGGGTGATGAACATGATCTCCTGGAACAGCAGCAAAGGGTATGTTTGCCACAGATGTTATTTAAATTTTTCATAATTCACGTAGTTTGGTTAAGAATTTATAGTCTTGACTTTATCCTGACACTTCTTTCATCAGGCTGCAGTGTTGTTAGAACAAGAGCGGCAGCAGGAAATGGTCAAAATGCCAGTACCTGGAACTGTGCCTCCAGTCAATGCAATGAGAAGTATGTCTTTGGTGACATATTTATATATATCTTTATTTATGTAACTCCAAATCATCTGTAAAACTAGTATCCACTGCTTAGAAAAGCAAATAACATTAGTGCAAAAAAAGAAAATATCCTATCAGATTTTGTCTGAAATAAATAGAGATGCACTTATTTTAGGTTTGGATCCCCGAAGTGTGCTGCCCTCTGCTGTGAGTATGTTGCCACCTCAAAAACAAAGAGTGCCACCTCCTCCAGGAGAAGACAGAGAAGTGACTACCGACTTTTAGTGGCATATTGTTTTGATAGTTTTTGTTTGCAATGTTGCTAAAGCACCAAGTCGTTTTTGTGACTTCTGCAGATGTGGCAGAATGAGGAGGTGAGCATCGGTGGTCCTAAGATCCCACAGGCTCTGGAAAAAATTCTGCAGCTGAAGGAGATCAGACAAGAACAGCTCACTGATGTCCCAGGTGTGGAGAAGGTCTTCCCCTTGTGGTACTTCATGTTTTGTTTTGTTTTTTTGACCTTGTGTTTTCTTTTAACTCGGAAGGACTTGATGAAGACGACGGAGCAGACATGGACATGAATAATACATCTGGTGCAGTCATGTCTGAGACTGAAGACGACGATGGTCAGCTCTCTAAGAAAGATGTAAGTCTCTTCCTTCAACTGTTCGTTAATGATGACACCGTTTTAGGGCAAAAGTTCATTATGGTAAAAAAAATGTCTACTCAGAAAAACCGGCGCCGCAGGAACCGCAAGAAGAAGAGTAAAAAGAAACGTGCCCAGGAAAAGAAGGAGCAGTTGGAGGAGGAAGAGCAACAGGAGCAACAGAAGAAGGGTGGGGACAAGGAGAAAGAGAAAACAAAGGAGAAAGAGAAAACCAAGGAGAAGGATCCAGAGGTGGAGATTGAGTATGTGACAGAAGAGCCTGAGATTTACGACCCCAACTTTATTTTCTTCAAGAGAATCTTTGAAGCATTCAAGGTAAATAATAATTTTCATATGTTGAAGAATGCCTTTTAAAAGTTATTGGAGACTATTCTAGTTGGAATATTTTTCTCAACAAAAGTTTCTTTCCATCTTTGTTCACAAGCTGACAGATGATGTGAAGAAAGAGAAGGAGAAAGAGCCAGAGAAGGCAGAAGAGCAGAAGACGATGGTGCTGCGTAAAAAGGGATTTGAGCTGGAGAGGAAAGACAGCGATGACAGCGATGAGGTTTGAATCAATTTTACCGCATCAGCAATTGAGGGGAAAAGGGAGAAATAACTCTATTAGGAGCTCTATTTGCATTTTATTTTTTTTAATACATAGGAACTTCGAGCAGACGTTCCTAAATTGTCCAAGAAGAAGCTGAGGAGGATGAACAGGCTGACGGTGGCTGAACTCAAGCAGGTACATTTGGAAGTACAACCTAAACATTGTTCTGTTGTGAAAAACAAAATCACCTGTGTCAAAGTTTAAGGTTTTGGTTCAAGTAAACATATTAGGTTTTGTTCTTCTGGTGCCTTATATGACATCTTTTTGTACCTATAGTGGATTCAAACAAAAAGTTTCATCAATAACCTTCAAGATTTCCCATTGGAAAATATTAATTGATGGGTCAGTGGTGAAGTGAATGTTGTGTGCATTATTCTCAAGTCACTTTCTATTGCCTGTTGTTTAGAAAAGAGGAAGTTTGCAAGTATTTGGAATGAAATTAAATCACTTTGCCCTCGGCCTCTTTCTCATTCTCATTGCTCATTGTGGCTTTAGCTTGTGGCTCGTCCAGATGTGGTGGAGATGCATGATGTCACTGCACAAGAACCCAAACTTCTCGTCCACCTGAAGGCCACCAGGAACACGGTGCCTGTGCCGCGTCATTGGTGCTTCAAGAGGAAGTATCTTCAGGGTAAGAGGGGAATAGAGAAGCCTCCATTTGAGCTGCCAGAGTTCATCAGGAGAACAGGAATCCAGGAGATGAGGGAAGCTCTGCAGGAGAAGGTGAGGCAATTTGATATCTCTTGAGTTTTTGCAATCATATCATGTTGTACAAACATCAATTTGTCCTTGTTGTGCTCAGGAGGATGCAAAGACCATGAAAACCAAAATGAGAGAGAAAGTTCGTCCCAAGATGGGAAAGATTGACATTGACTACCAGAAGCTCCATGACGCTTTCTTCAAGTGGCAAATCAAACCCAAACTCACCATCCATGGTGACCTTTACTATGAGGTAGTAAATGAGTAGTAGAAAATGAAAAAGTTAGCCTTATGACTGCATTCTTTACAGTGGCGTGTGCCTTTTTTGGTTTGTTTGTTTTTTCACAGGGTAAGGAGTTTGAGACTCGTCTGAAAGAGAAGAAACCAGGTGATCTATCAGATGAGCTGCGTATTGCTCTGGGAATGCCTGTTGGACCAGTGAGTTTCAAATTTATTGACATAAATGTAGAATTAGGCATTAATGTGTGGAGAAACATGAAACAACATGAACATACAGTATCACTTTTCTTCATTTATGGAATTGTGCTTTTTATTCATGAAAATTAGGGTGGGGTTTTCGGTCCTAAATCCTTGACTTCACTCTTCTCCACCTCTCCTTCTGTCCTTCCCCCCATTCCTCAACACTCTGGCAGCTCCTCGTTAGATAGACAAGATACTACCAATCAGGAAAAGTGAAAGAAACATTTAGAAAGCATAAAAATAATTTGGCTTCAGGTTTTTGGCTTTGCAAGTTTAAATTGTCAGTCCTGATAAATGTTTGAGGTCGTTTTTCCAACCCTTGGTCTAATGGCTCTGGACCAAAGCTGCCTGATGGCCTGAGGTCAAGCCTGTTATTGTAAACAAGTCAGAAATTAACTGCAGAGTGAAACCATTAGCTGTTTCATAGACAGATAATAGGATTCTGCAGTATTTTTTTTTTTCTCTAGGCTCATCACTAGAAGGACTGAGGCCTAATGTGTTTTTTCTTCTCAGAACAACACATGGTAGAGGTGTACAGAGAACAAGCTCCACTGCTCTTTACTTGTTTTCCCATGTCGTTCTGGGTGACTCATTTATGCTGCTAATGTCACACTGAATTCCTATTAAGGGATATTGCTGTGCAGGAAAACAAACCTCGTGCAATACAAGACTTGATTATTTTGAAACATGGTAACAAGAGGAGGAAATCAAACAGATATTAAAAAATAGTGACATGTTAGAATCTAATGAATATAAAGCAGCAACTCAGGTAAACACTGGGAGAATTAATCTATTATTATGAAAGGACACGGGTGTTAACAAGACAACTATAATGACATTATTTTTTTTTTCCAGAATGCCCACAAGGTGCCTCCTCCCTGGCTGATAGCCATGCAGAGATATGGACCTCCTCCCTCTTACCCCAATCTGAAAATCCCAGGACTCAACTCACCCATTCCAGAAGTACGGGTTTGACTGTAGACATTAATTGCAATAGTATTTGATGTGTAAAAATCTATAAAGTTATGATTGTTTCAAGTTCCTAAAAAATTTCCATTTTTCTCCCAATCAGAACTGTACGTTTGGATACCATGCAGGAGGTTGGGGTAAGCCTCCCGTGGATGAGATGGGCAAGCCTCTGTATGGTGATGTGTTTGGGACTCATGCGTCAGACTTCCAGGTACAAGACCTCAAAAAAAATTGATGAAACCTAATGTCCATTCATCATAAGGAAGTAATGTTCACAACTGTGTAAGATCAAAAGTTAAAGTAGACTGTCTTTGTTCAGGCTAAGGCTGATGATGAGGAGGTGGACCATGCACCATGGGGAGAGCTGGAGCCATCCGATGAGGAGTCCTCAGAAGAAGAGGAGGAGGAGGAGGAGAGCGACGAAGAGAAACCAGATGAGACAGGCTTCTTTACACCAGCAGACAGGTGCGGCACATTCACAGTGACAGAAATAGTTGTGACAAAGATTTAAGCTATTTGTCATTGTCTGCCGGAGTAACTACTACTTCCAGTTCTTGTATATTCATTAGTGTCCATCGTGGCCACATAACTTGTTTGCTCTGATCTGATTTGTTTCTGTGTCGTTTTCTATGTGACTTCAGTGGTCTCATCACTCCCGGAGGCTTCTCCTCAGTTCCTGCAGGCATGGAAACGCCAGAGCTGATTGAGCTGAGAAAGAAGAAGATCGAGGAGGCAATGGACGGGTAAGAGTGGAGCACATTCTCTCCCCTTTTTTTTATTCACTGACACCAGCAGCAGTAATTTAATCCTCCGTGCATTGAGGATGCAGGCAGTGGCATACATATCTCTCATCTTTAATAAACATCATTGAGTTACGGTTTAGAGATATTTAAAGATTTTGATTTATAACTCAACTTTTTGTACTTTATACCTTTTTTAATTTACAAAATATTATGTATTTTTGTACAAAATAACTTTGATTTTATCTTTGTTCAACTTCCTTAAAACTTATTGCTTTTTTTTATTCTATATTTCAGCTCAAAGGTATTTTGATGCTTTATTAAATGATTGGTGGCCTTAACCAATCAATTAGTTTTGATTCATTCTGTTTCATTACTTTTCCATGTCCTATTCTAAAGTTATCTTTTTAAAATTACATTCGTTAGGAAAGCATTTTCCTTAGTGATTTGCAGCTAAGTTTGACCAGATTTCAACTGTTATCTTGTCAAAACATGCATATATAAGTTTTAAGAGTCTAATCAATCAAATTTTATTTATATAGCCAACATTTACAAATCAGTTTTGTCAGGGCTTTACAGGGTTGGTAACATCTTTTGTTCTTAGACCCTCAGCCAGTTAGGTAAGGAAAAACTACAGAGGGAAAAAAAACCTTTTAACAAGGAAATGAAAACTGATAGAAACCTGAATATATGTACTTTTCAACTATGTATTTTACTTATTTGCAAGCAGAATCCTCTTGACACATTCTTTCTGTTAACATTTGAGCGTTTGTGTCTCCAGAAACGATACGCCTCAGCTCTACACCGTCCTACCAGAGAGGAGAACAGGTCCAGTGGGAGCTGCCATGATGGCCTCCACACACATCTACGAAATGTCAGGGGTAAGAAAACTCTCCACTGCTTCATCAGACATCATCTCTCTGTCCCTGTCTAACTGTTGTCCTTTGTGTGTCTTCAGGCTGGGCGTAAGACAGGTGGAAGCCAAGAGTCTCAGGGTGTGGAGGTGGCCCTGGCCCCGGAGGAGTTGGAGCTGGACCCCATGGCTATGACCCAAAAGTACGAGGAACACGTGAGGGAGCAGCAGGCTCAGGTGGAGAAGGAGGACTTCAGCGACATGGTGGCTGAACATGCAGCCAAACAGAAGGTGAGTTACAGTTCAAATCCAAGCATTATGGGTTAAAACTTTGTTTTTTCTTATTCTGTCATATTAGGTATGACTTTGTATAACAGATGTTAGTTGACATTTTTTGCCAGATTTGTAACTTTAAGCCCTATCTCACTTGTAGTTAATTAGAACTGTTTCTTCAATGACAAAGACATGTTTAGTAACCTTTAGTAATTGAAAGATAACATTTTGATACAGTAAACCTTTTTTGTAGAAAATATTCCAGTCAATGTTTTTGGTGTGACCTTTTTTGTTTTTTGAACTAAATCTTGAAATCTTTTTACTTTAACCTGAAGAAATATGTACATTTCTTAAATTACTTTTGAGTGACAAACTTGCTTAGAACTGTGGCCCTTCCTCTGAAATGCTCTTAAATGTCACAGCTGTTTCTCGTTTGGTGACAACAATGAAATGTTAAACTAATCTCATCCTTTGCACCTGTGCAGCAAAAGAAGAGAAAAGCTCAGCCACAGGACACGAGAAGTGGCGCAAAGAAATATAAGGAATTCAAGTTCTAGAAAAGAACTGTGGAGATTGAGAGGAGGAGCCAGAGCCACAACAGGAAGTGAAAGAGGAAACAACACTGTTTTGACGATTCAGATTTCAACACCAAGAAGAAGAAGAAGAACAGCAGTCCCATTTTCGACCATTATAGATGTGTTTAGTTACTTTTTTAAAAAAGCGAATTAAAGAAAAACTCTGTAACTGTAATCGTGTGTTTCATCTACAGTATCGTGCTTTAATTCTTGTTCTTTTCTGTTTTTGTAAATAAAGGAGATGACAACAGTGTGTGCTTAAAACATCACCTACTTTATTTAACTATAACTTGGATCCTGGAGGCTTATCATCCAAGTTGGCAATAAGTTTTATTTTTACTTTGACTTAGCTATTAGCTTGAAAATATTTATTATTGCAATAAGATGAACAGAAAGTAATTAGTAAAAAATTTAATATAAATTGAAAGGTTTATAAAGTAAAACCAAATGGCTTTATAAATAGAAATCGGAAGTATTTTACAACCATTAATATGGCTAGTCAATAATTTAATCACTAAATAAAATAAGTCAAAATGACAAATTTACACAACAAAGAATATAATTACAGCTTATACTTAGAAATAAGCAAATAATGTCCGTTTGCTCAAAAAATGCAAGTGTAATAAATAGCCTGTAACCCAGAAAATATGGAAATTTAAATAGTAACTGTACAAATAAACGTTGGACGTTAAATAAAAGAACATTAAATTGAGAGATGAATGACTACTAGTTAAAAAAATTTAGTAATTCACTGAATAGTGAGATTCTTTTGAAGCTATTTGCGATAATTCTCTCTCTGAATCTGTCTGTCGCTCCCGCTGTCTCCCTCCCTCCCTCTCTCTCCCTCAGTTATTTCCGGTTCCTCTCTTTCTGTACGTGTGTTGTATGTGTGTATCTGATACTAAGGTGTGTTTTCCACCGCACACACAGTCCAACAACAGAGGCAGCAGCGGCAGCAGGACCCACAACACGGACTCGGGTTCGCTCAGCCCCGGATGCCGCCTCTGTCCTCGGCCTCTGGAGCTCCAGCTTCTTCGCTCTCTGACACCGGGCCATGTTTCCAGCAGTAGACGGCGAGTAGTGACTCTTCTTTGCCTCGACTGCAGCGCGGCGCGGCGGTGGCGGTTTACGTATTTTTTGGGAGAGAGAACAAAAACAGAAGACAACAACAGGACGACAAAGAAGGGTGACAAATAGGGACAGAAACCCAGGCCGCTGATACGATTTTTCCCCGACATTCACTACCGGAGAACGGGATGTCGGAGCGCGGAGGTCTCCCGCGGACCGGGGGCGTCCCTTCCCCTCACATGCAGCCCTCCAAACCGGTCGGCATCACATCCAACCGGCCAGTCCATATGAACCTGTTCGCTACCTGGGAGGTGGACCGCTCCTCTCCCAGCTGTGTCCCCAGGTATGTCTGTCTAGTAGTGGTCTGTTTATGCAACGATTATTCGACTTATTAACCAGTGATTGTTCGGCAATTGTTGTGCTGTTTGTATTGGAACAACTTCCCTTCACATCTGTGCTCCTTCACCCTTGATTTGCTCAGTCACTAGAAGCGTATGGTGGCGTGTTCCTGGGGGCTATACTAACCTCTGTCTGCATTTACACTTAGTTCCCTTCTTTCAAGGATCAGGGATAGTTGTGGTTGAATTTGGATAGATTTGTGGAAATGATCTCTGTGCTAGCATTCTTGCAAGCGGAATTAGTGGGATGGGTTGGAGTTGGAGTCAGTGGAGGTCAGTGCACTGCTTAAGAAATGTATTGCCTTCAGTGTAATTATAGACAACAAGGGTGCTTTTATTCTAAAAAAGCTGAAACCTACAAAAGATTAAAAATACGGAGTATTGCGTTATAATTGTTGACATATATATTAGATATGGATTGCTGTTTGTAAATGTGGGTGAGTAATAGCAAACATATTTAAATTAGCAAACTAACACAGAATTGTTGGCTTTAAAAACATAAACTGGTAGCCTAATGGGTGTGTTAGCGATACGGCATGGTTGTTGGGCAGATTGTTTAAGATTGTTTTTAGTAGATTGTTTCTACAGCTGTGTTGCCCAATAGGTAGTTGGGGATCTCCAAAGGATGGCTGGTAGATCTTGAGCTATAAGATTAAAAAATGATATAAATTAAAGCTTGATAAGTCATTCTATTTCAAGATGCTAATCATTGGGCTAAAGTGAGAATCATATAGGCATCTAGTTAGATAGTACAACATGTGTGTTATACTATCTAACTAAATGCCTAACTAAATAAGTATGTATGTATGTATATATGTATGTATATATATATATATATATATATATATACATGTATGTGTGTATATATGCATATATATATATATATGTTATACTATCTAACATAATGTAGAGAATAAGATAACCAGTTTATATAGGTAAATTTAGATCTTTTCAGATCACTTCAGCCTGGTCATTTGAAAAGTAGCTCTCAAGACAAATAAGTGTGGACACCCCTGCTCTGCAACAATTGATGTGACAATGGTGAAATTAAAAGCTAAAGCTTGTTGTACTCACATTGCACATATGGTGTTGAGGGGAATCCATGCAACATGGTTACCTTCTGTTGACATGCAACATTAACATGCAGTTGACATGCAACATTAACAGGCAGGTGCTTTTCTAGTGCAAATTTTGCTTAAAATACTGTGAATTAAAGCTAACAGTTTTGGTTGGAGCAGCTGCAGCATTTCTTCAGCATTCTGTATCAGTACCTGAGCCATGCAGACACAAAGCCAGACAGTGTTGTGTTGCAGACTGTCACCATGACTGTACAGAGTGCACACAGCTCCTGCTGTGATGAATTGGTTTTGAAGGAGACAGCGCAGAGAACAGAAACAGTAAAGGAATGGGGGGAGAAGCTGCTACATAATGTTTCCTTGACATGTTGTGATGCTGGTTGTTGATGTGGGAGGTGCAGTGCAGTGCAGCAAGGTCACAGTAGTTTAGACAACTCATCACAAGCTGCCGTCTCAGACCAGCACAACTAAGAATTGTGGGTGCTTGTCTGTATCATAGATGGAGATTATTTGGGGTTCTTCCCTCGTCCAGATCTTGCTACTGTGCCAGTAATTGCACTTTTAATGGTTCTAGCATAGGTGTCTGTGGCAGTGTTTGTCCATGTTAGGCCCAATATTAAAAGATACCATGTTTAACTTCTTTTACTTGTTTTTTCCGGTTGAGGTTGAGGTTAAAGTTTTGCCTTCTTGACTTTCTGTTGGAAAACTGACCTTTCCTCAGTCCCATACTCTGCAAATCTCCAGCTGTTGAAATGATTGGTGATTGTTTATGCTGCAGTGCATTTTTGCAGCGTCTGCATGAATATTTCCTGTCATAGAAATTAGATAGATCATACATTATTTTTGGTATTATCTTGTTTACAACCATGCGCAGAGTAGGTTCAATGCTTCACTGACAATTGAAATGATCACAGAAATCTTTGGAACAGCAGCAGTCCATCTTATAGAAAATAAATATAAAATCTGTTATACATATTAGGCTTTGCTGATATTTTGTTATCTCACAATGACGTTGAAGCTTCCTCGAAAATGTCAAAATAACCACCTACCTTCTAGTTTATTGTCTTCTTTTCTTATTACTGCTGCTGTTGTGAAGCCACATGAGTGGTGATGATAAGATGATGATAAGAAAATATAAAATCCCTTTAACCTAATAGACTCTGTGTAGGGTTAAAGATGATGGTCAGAAAGTATAAAATCCAGTGTCTAAAACATATTGTTTTACTGTGGTATTTGGCTACTAATGAAATATAGGACTTGACGAATTTATACTGTAGTAGCAGAGCACTAACCAGAGTTGCCGTCCTTTTTTATTTGGTGACTAGAAAGAGCATACAGTATTGGCATAGCAATATAAAGGTTTAAATATACATATGTATGTTTCTTTTTATCCACATCTACATGCACCGCCCTCCAGCATATACTGGAGGGTAGATGCTCCTCATTTATTTCTGCCTGCTCCACCATCCATGGTTATGAGTCAGAATTGGGGTCAAACGTCAACCATTGTGGAAACTAAGAAGCTACTCATGTGAGTCACGGGCTGCTGAGAGCTGGCTGTCCTTTTTATAGGTATATACAGACTTGAATTGTCCATAAACATAGTTTGTATCTACATGGTAAAATTAATCTGTGACATTTACAGGCAGGTAAACTTCCACTAGGTGTCAATCTCAGGTGCTGTTTGTTGTCAGGGAAGCTCAGCTGCAGCCATTCCCCGACACCGGTCCAGATGTTTGAGTTGCTAAAAGCATTTAGCAGGGATAAAGCCTGCATTAAAAGCTCTATACAAGTTCACACACCAACTAAGACTTAGGGAAGTGTTTTTGCTTTTTCCTGTTGTGGTCATGTTGCATCTGCCACTACAGCTAGTAAATAAAGTCTCTGATGTGTAATCCGGAACGCCCTGTGGCTAAACGTGGCAACAAGACCTATCGCTTGAAAAAAGAACGGCTTCTTAGAAGCAGAGAATAAGTGATATAAAGGTAAGACATGGCTGATATCACATTAAGAAATTATATCCCATTTGAAGGTGACTTAAAATTAGCAAAGGATGAAGCTGGACAATTAAGAAAACTAAAAGTATTTCAAAATAAATGACTTAGAAAGGAATGGTAACATTCAGCTCTGTATGGTAACCTTTTAGCTATTTTCACTGTGTTTTTCAGTCTTTAATTGGTTTTAATTATCTTTAAACCAGAAATTTAAATTTTATACCTTCATACTATTGTTTCATCTCCAATTTCTCAGAACAATTTGAGACATTTGAGACCAAGGCTTTTAAAATAACGGGCCGTACATTGCCAAAAATGTGAGCCATTTTCCGAGGAACGCTGCCTGGATCTGTGTGACAAATATTTTGTGGAGGTTATTAAAAAATCCTTTGTGTGTTTTCAATTGTTTTTGAGAAAATTGTGCTGCATAACTTGTCTGCTTTAGCCAGAGCCCAATTTTTTTTTTGGCACTCAATATGTGGCACAGACTTTTTGTTTTTGCGCAGTGGTCACGGTCAGTTAAATATCTTCGATTTCTCTGCAGCAGCACTGACAAGAAACTGTGGTGTTGGAGGAGGAGGAACAGAAATGAAAGCAGTGACTCTGTCATTTACATTCTAATAGGATTTATCACAGACTCCAGCTGAAGGACTGGGGCTTTGGAAATGAAAAGAAATTGAGTTTGACCCATTTACTCTACGTCTCTGTAACTAAACCAAGTCACTATTTGTTTCTGCAACTGAGGTGTTGTTACTATATAACCCCATCCTGTCTCTTCTACCCACAATGCTTCTTGGTATGCTGTTTAATCATGGTGGGTTAATTTTTTTTGTGGTAGCCACAAATTTGAATGCAGTTGTTTTATCTATTTCACTACACAAAACTTGGACAAATGCCAACCAAAGTGGGACGTGTGGTCAGCCACACACATATATATATATTTGCATTTCAACCATAGGCCTATGATGACATCATAGTTTTGTGACGTCAAATTAATATGCTTCATAATAACATCAGTATGACACCAGGACTTGAGAATCCACACATATACATTATATTACCCTTAATATGGGCTCATCAAGCAACACTTAATTACAAGAGCATTTAAAATGAATTATTAGTTTGTATTTTTGACATTTAACTGTGCCAGTGGCCAAGTGGTTGATGATTGTTTCGTCCACACTAGGTTCCGGGGTTCGACGGCCGGCTTACCAACGTTTTAAAAAATCCTATGAACCCGCACATTAGTGTGTGGCCGAAAGTTTGATGGTGATTCTTAAGGCTTAGGTTTATATTGAGGTTAGATGAGTGCAGTTCCAAACATGTCAATTGTTCAACAAAGTCCGATTTCTCCCACTTGAATAAATACACTACACTACACTAAAATATTCTTTTAGAAATGGTTTTATAACTAATAACATTACAAAACCTTATTAAAATAGTATTAAAATGTTTGCACTCAACAACGTGGGTCCATACTGTGCCTCGTTATTGAAAATAAATTTTTTTTTTTCTTCGTAAAAGCTTCAATGACTCTGTCGAACAATTTATCTTTGCGTTCCAGATCCATCAGCTAGTTAACAATGAGCGTTCAACACAGGCAGTGGACACAGCGATGGTTACAGCCAAACATGCCCATGTGTGAAGTTGCCCCATACTCTCATGCAGATTTTTTTTATCTGAAGAAAATCTAAATTTATTTGTTTAAAGTGCCAAATCACAACAACCATTGTCCCAAGGCACTTTACAAACAATTGTGTAAAATAAACATGATATTATTG
>JAFBJS010000141.1:81442-116442 GCA_016785265.1 Paraplagusia blochii
TATATGTGTGTGTGTGTGTGATAATATTATCAAATGAAAATTTCGAAAACAAACCTAAAGTTATTCCAAAGAATATTCATGTGAGAAACATGCAATTTGATTTATCCCAAAAGCTTTCTGTCGTTCCTCTGTAGAACACTGGGAGCTTTAATAAAACCTTTCGGCAAATTGGGCCATGTTATTGGGCCTTGTATATATTTGATAAAAGGCAGCTGAATGTTAACCCACGAATGATGAAACAGCTGCCAAATTAATTTTGCCAAACCACAACTTCCAAAAACGTATAACTGTTTCCAACTTTGCCCCAGATAAATAGTGTAGATCATTAAGGATTGAAATCAAAGCTGAAGTCTATTAACATCATTTTATGAACAATTCAAAGTGAGATATAAAAGAAATTCAATAGGTATTTGTATATGGGTAGTATTTGTGGATAATGGATACACCTTTGATAAAAAGTAAGCTTTTGCGCAGCCTGTCCTTGTCAAAACCGAATATATTGCATATTATTTATTATAAGCCCACAGGAATTAACCAAATAAATCTAAACAAACGAAGATGTGCTGAAAAATGTAACCATGAAATAATCTGAACTAATGTAAAAGTACCATGATTCTTGGAAAAGTTAGTCTTTTCTGTCTTCAACCCAAATATTGTTATGACTCTAACTCTGAGTCCCTATAGTCCTCACCACTTTGTCTCGTCTGAGGTCCTTCCTGTTTCTCTCTTCCTGACCTTCTTTCCTTTTCTTCTACTACAGAGGAATAAATCATTTGTCTGACTCCAGGGTGATTCCTCTCTCCTGCAGCCTCCTCTGGCTTCTGCAGTGTCATCAGTCAACACACACACACAAACACACACACACACACTCTAAATCCCCCTCCTTTCCTTCCGTTGCTTCCTTTGCTTATCCATTCTGTCGCTTCCTTTGTACAGCCAGGAAATGTGTTTTTTTTTTTTATTCCTGCTAATTTTCCACTGAAAATGCCTCACACTGTATGTTTATGTAACAGCATGTTTAAGTAGGGTTTCAAATACCATTTTATTAAAATGTTGTGCACTGAATAGAAGTTAATACAGACATTTAGTTGTGAGATGAAGTATACTTTTTGTGGTAGATGATTTTTTTTTATCTCGCTGGCATTTTTCTAGTGCAATCACTTCTATCACTTTTAGCGGATATTATTCTCCACATAATGCAACAGTAATTAGATATCGATCTGGAGTGCAGAACTAGACAGACAGGCTGGAAATGGAGATACATTTTTTTTAAGTTATGTACATTCAGCAGTGGTTTCTACCTGTAGCTGTTACAGGGATTTCTCTCTAAAGATTTCTACAAGTGCTGAGTCTATAATCTTTTCTTACTGGCTGCATTAGCCCACAGTTGATGCTCGTACTATACCCTAATCCCAATACCAGGATCTGGTTTGCATACATACTTATTTCACTGATAATCTAAGTTGACGTACCAGTTTATGAACACTCTCTAATATTATGTACAATGTTTTTTCTGTAAACTTTGTTTGCAAAACATTCCCCAGACTTTAGATCACAAATGGTTTGAATGTTATACTCCAGCAGAGTCTGAGCCCAGGCCTCCTCCTGCAGCCGCTCTGTGTCAGGTATTTCAGGAATGAGCTCAGTGGCAGAGCTCCTCATCCAGCATTATTAAAGAAAGGCCCCTCACAGAGCACAGGTGGGGGAGGGAGGCGGGCAGAGTCCCATGACTGCTGCTCTCACAGCCACAGTCAAATGATGGCATTTTTTAAAAATATATATGAGAAGACCCTAGTTTTTACCTACGTGTTTTGGTGTAAACAACAGCTCCTCTGTCTTTTCAGTTTCATAAGAGACCACAGATAAAGAGCGACAACAGTGAAAACATGAAATAAGGTTACAAGAGTAAAAGCAAGATAGAACTGAAATTGAAAGCTCAAATTGTGATACAACAACCTGTCTTACTGCAAACCAAGGCTGGGCAAATGAGCTCCATAAGGAAAAGATGCATCCATAGATGAAAACAGTTTCGGAGAATGAAACAGAGGGGCTATTTTGGCTGAGAAATATTTTTGCATAAAATATATATTGACTTACATTGGAGTGATATAAAAATGAAGATATTAACACAGGACAGTAGTCAAAATGTAGCAGGAAACGAAACAAAAAGGGACATAAAACATTAAGGGGTGAGAGAACATGTACACATGCAATCATTCGTAAAAACTAACAAAATAAATAATTGAGCAGGTGGTTTAAAAATAAATAGCTGAGAAAACAGTACAATCACATTACGTCAGTCTGTGAAAGATGGATATTTGGATAAATAATATACCAACTGTGGTTCCTGAGGGACTTCCGGATCCCTTACAGATACTGAAGGTCGGGGTGAATAAAACTGATCCCCCATGCTAACAATGAGATGAGGCGTCTTCTATCATAACTGGATTTGAAATTTAATTTTTTATTGTTTGCGATTCATTATTATTAAATGTACGACACCTAAGTTTAGTTCCACACCCAGTTTAAAATACCCTTTTTTCTCATAATGTTTGCACCCCACTGTTTTACGCTAATGACTGTGTTCCTGTGCTAAGAGCCCTAAATCGTAGAGCTGACAAAGCAGCCTAAGTGAAAACAGCAGGGTCGTGACATTAAAAATAGATGCTTATCTCCTGCCTGGTAACTGCACACTGTGGGCTGGAAGCACCAGCGGTTGCAGAAATGCAGGATGTTGTGAATTATACATTGTGCATTTGTTAGACTCGTTTGCTATAATTGTCTCGCAGCACAATAGTCTTGGGATGACACGCGGCCCGTCCTCCAGTGTCAGCGTTACATTATCCCTCAGCCCGCCCGCTAAGGTCCAGTTGATGAATGGAAATAGAAGAGGAATACTCCAACACAGGAGGGCAGCCCAGGGTAGTAGTGATGATTAAGATGCTCAAGCTTTGCCCCTTGGTCTTGGCACGGCTCGTATCTCTGCACAGCTGAGAGTTTTAGAGGTTTGGGGTTTCCTTCCCTTGGCTCAGATGAGGATACAGTAACATCCTACCTAAGTGATCTGATCCCACACTGACCACTTGAACTGTTGGTCTCAGTCCATCTTGATTAGGGTTGCGCGACTATATCAGATCCTGACAGTGTGTTCATACAGAACGGATGTTTGCCTTGTGTCGCTTTAATTATACAATCTAATAAGCTATATCCGTTGATTTTTTTTTTTTGTGTCTGGATGATGATTCCTAAGGCTGTAAGGATAACCTCGAAAGTTTAAAATACATTTTCCTCCATTAGATTTTTCAATCATAATCTACTTCTTATCAGTTTAATATGTGAAATATTGTTCTTTTGAAATTATTTCCTGTTACAGGAGAGGGAATCATGAAGCTAAATGAAATGGAGAGTTATATGTTTTTTGTTTTAAAAGACCTGTGAAGGTAAAACAATCCAACTTTTGCCAAATATATGACGGAAGCTGACATCAAGTTTAAATAACTAAGTAATACATGTTGATGTACCCTAAAATGGAGGAAATGGCCTACATTTCCACACCAAGTTAGCCCAACAAAGTGCCTTAATCGTTCACACTTTCAATATTGCTCCACATGGATCAAGATTTGCAGAAACCAAACATGCATTTCTCTTTTAAACCTGCAAACCCTTGGGAATCCACATTATGAACCAGCATTTGGATGTGGTTGTAGTTCAAAACTGCAACTGAAAACAAACTCCTTCATTTCTGAAGAATTCTGGAAGATCAATGATATTTTGCCTTTATTCCAGATGTCTAAGGTATTGATGAATTAAGGAATGTGTAATAATAAAGCACTCTTGTCAAACACATGCCTTTGTGTATGGATATAATACTTTGTTAAAACATTAAATGGCAACATTTGAATGTTGCCTTTGTTACTGACAACCTTGTGGCTTTGGTGATGCTGTGTCTTTTCGCCTGCTGCATTGTTCTTGTTCCGCTGCTGCTGCAGTGTTAACCTTGTGGTCAATCTCTGCAGTGGTCTGATAAGACTTTTTCTGCAGTTCTATAATATTTACATGTATTTTTTCAGAGCTAAACGCTAAAGGTCTGCAGGCATGGTTTCCACAACTGTGCAATCATGGACTTCCATCTGGTGTTTGGACAGTGGCCCTGACATATGCTTGGCTTTTATTCAATGTGCCAGAAATTGGCGCACAGTGGTGTCCGGTTACATAAAAATAAACACAAATCAGGCTGACAATAGACACATGGTCACACATACACACACACACACTTGTGTGTACTTGGATGTGACAAAGCGTTATAATGTGTTGGAGCTTTCAGCTTCATAGATGTGTTGGTAGGAAGTCAGGACATTATAAAAAGTAAAAAAAATAGTTTTATAAAATGATTATTTTAGGTATTTTAATTATTATTAAGTATTTTAATAATAATAATTAAATTAAGTATTGTTCTCTCTTTATTTCAAAATGTTTTTTTAAGACATTGCATTTTGTCTACTGCTTCATTGAAAATGTATTGCACAACAATGTAAGTTCTATTTCCCAGGTTTGTGTATTTCACAAAAGAATGACAGTAGTAGTACATTTACAATGCATTGACATCCCTTTATGTTTGATTTTCTATCATGCCTTTTACCAACGCAAAAATGAAATATATCACACAATTAAAAAAAAAAATCAAATATTTTTTGAGAGGAAACATTTGTTCAAGTACAAGAAATTGCAAACAATTTAATGTATTACTCAATTCCTGCTCCTGCTCAATTTACTAGAAAATGGTTGCAATGTTCTCTCACTGCGCACACACACACACGCACACACTGAGTCTAGCAAGAGAAACTCAATTTGTGCTGCTACTGCAGTATCTTCACAGGTCCAATCAAATAATGCCTGCTCAGGTCTGTAATCCTCTGCTGCTCAGGTTACATTACATTTATACCCCTCCCCATTCAGCCAACTGATAACAGCTGCTCATAATGGACTTAACACTGATTGACCCTGACACCGGGCCTGTGTTTAAGGATTACTGATTATAATTTATTGACGCTTCTTTCATTCAGTCGCTCTGTCTGGTTTGTTTCTCCACAGCAGCAGCAGTCCAAGTTGGGAATTATTTACCATCAATAATTTATGGTGTAATCACCAATCTGACATCAGCGGCAGTGTTTACCCTCGCATTTGCAATACAATTATAACATTAGTCAAACATTAAACATTGCATTAAACAACAAATGAAAACTGAGTACACTGCCTGCTGAGGAGATTTCTGAAGCCTAAACCGTAAACGGTTGACGAACCATTTCTGTCCTGATATCTAATGGACGTTGACGGAGCCAAATGTATCTGATTGTTAGGCTGAGTCTGCCCTCCTTATTAATGCCTCTCTGCGTCCTTGCCTCAGGCTGTGGGATCTGGAGCAAGGCACAAAGTGATGGAAAGAGGGAGGAATAAAAAGAGGAGTTTAGAGAGTAAAGGAGCACGTGTCTGTAGAATATACATCAGAATGTCAAGAGTTGTATAGCGTAGATGTAGATGGCAGAGTTCAATAGCGTAGAATTGTAGTGGTTTCATGGTAGTTAAGCTTTAAAGAATATTCAATAGTGAGAAGTACAAACAAAATCGTTATTCCTCTAATTGTTCTTATTAGACAAGTGGGAACAAACAGGTCAGAAGCAGATTAAAGTTAGTCTATACGGTATAATCAGGGATGGCAAAGAAATCCGCCGATTTAAAGATGAATTTGGTCATTTTTGAGAAACGTCCAAATCCGTTGAGAAAATTTTAGGGGGGTGAGGTACCTATATTTACAGCTGTCACCAAGGATACAGTCATTTTCGCGTCAAAATTGCTTCGAAAAAACTATGTATTTTATCACATAGGATATGCAAGGCCAACGCCTCTGAAGTAGGGTACATGTAGTAAATTGATGTTGACATTTTCAACTCAACTTGGTGAAATTAAAGCTTCATATTCAGCTGGAAATATTATCAGCATATAAATATGAACTACAAATATGTCATAATTTTTTGTGAGTATTCAGTAAAAGTGATTGTTTCATTGAATGTTTTTGAATTTTACTGATATTTTCATAATATTAATTTCAGGAAAATACTGCCTTAATTGCTTTAAAAATGCATAAAAACTTTCAAATTCAGGGGGGCAATGCATTTCAGCTGAAATCAAAATTTCCTGATGCCATCTATGATAATAAATTAGTACCAATGGTGGGAACACTGTAGATGCTGTGACAAACTTGCAAAAGCAAACATCAACAACCTGTGGTTGTCCCCACGTTTTGTTGTGCTGGTGCTTTGCATTCTGCTGCGACATTCTTGCCGTTGGGTGTAATTTACGCTGTGTGTTTTCAGTCTAAACCACTGGTGTTAAACTCACCTTCAGCGATCCTGCAGTAAAGTGAAAATCTGCAGGTACTTCAGCTGCTTCTCCTCCTGCTGCCTGTGTCTGTGAGGCTCAGGCTGATTGTGTTCCTAGAATGAGATGCAGTGATGGTGTGTTTGTATGGATTATTGGTTGTGAATGTTGTCTTTTTGCATCAAACTCTGCCGGTTGCAGCAGTGTGATCATCAGTTTTATGTTGGGCAGCACAATTAGTGTCCTTTGTTGACCTTGTCAGTTTGCTGTGTTTCTGCAGCTTGTAACATGACCCTATGCTTCATTAAGTACAAGCACTTTTCCCCCACCATGCAGCCCAAACCATGTAATGCTTTACAGTGAGTAAATGCATGTTCTGAGTGCCTGATCATGTCAGTGACCGATGAGCTGCTGTGCAAAGAAAAATGAAGGAAAAGGCTCCAGTCTACCTGTAGTGGTGTCTGCAGGGTGACACAGTTGTGAAAATGAAGCAGGGGGCGCTGTGAGACTGCATTCTCATGTCCAGGGTGACATATACTCTTAAATTCATCAGTTTATACACAAGAAAAACTAAGGTTTCTCTCTTGCCTCCTTTTATTATTAACCTGAGCATTGAAATACTTCCACCTTGACAGGGAGCTGGAACTAATGCGTTTCATCCTTTAAACCTTTATTATTTTTCATTATAGTCTCTTCCTTCACTCAGTGAATGCTCATAATAAAGTGCTATAATCTTCCACCCACCCTCGCATGACCAGCTCCTTGCAGTCATTAAGAATTACAGTTTTTTTATCCACCAAAGAAAGTCCAGACCACAGACATTTACTATAGCATCAATCATTGTTGTTGTCCCTTTAAATGACATCATTAACCACGTGCTGGTCAAAGTGTCCGTAGTGCTGACTCAGTACCCCACAAGGAAGTCCAGCGATTTGCTGAGAGTGCGGCTTTGAGCCATCGGATTATGAATATTGGTGAAAAAAAAACAATCCTGATATGCACCGATATTAAAAATGATGCTGATATTGGCCCGTATTTATCGGTGGACAGATATATCGGACATCTCTAAAAATTAATGATATTCATTCTGGAGTGTTTGCAGCTGATCATCTGTTATGTTTTTTTTGTTTTGTTTTTTTTCAATTTTCTTCTCTTTTTTGACATTAAAATATCCCAGATCATTATTTTCATAATTTGAAAAAAAAACATTAGTTGCAACAACTGATATTTGTTTAAATTATGGCTTAAAATATTATAAATGGATATGTAGTGAAATCTTGTCAGAAGGAAAATAGTCCTGACATGACATTGACAACTAGCTAGTAACGCAATAATATATAAGTGTGACATCTCTTCTTTTAACACTTAGAATTAATGGTTAATTCTAGGTTTAATTACCTAATTAAATCGCAGACATTTTTTTTGTAAATTTAGAATTTGTCAAGCTGCAGGGATATAATGGAAGAAAGCTGTGGCTGGTCTTGCAGCTTGACAGATGGAAAGTGATGAGAGAATGTCACTGCGAAGGAGGTGGTGAACGATGTGCCTGTTGTGCAGAGTCAAGAAGGCAAGGGAGTGTGAAGAACCTGAGGGTGAGGTGTGAGGGAAGGATATGAAATGGAGAAAAAAAAAAAAAAAAAAAAACGAGGAGGAGGATGATTGTTTTAGGAGCAATATCTAAGCCAGGCTGAGAAAAGGGGAGGAGATGAGATGAAGAGGATGAAGTTCCTTTTTATTTCTTCTCACCTCCTCTTCATTAACTCTGCCTCCTCCTCCTTGTCTCTTCCATCTGTCTCCTCTACTGTATAAATCTCCTTCTTTGTCAGAGCCAAACTGGACTTTATTTTCTTTGCAGTTCTGTTTGTGTGCCAGGTTGATCTATTCCACCATCCACCATGTGTATGTTTGTATGTATGTTCATATAGGCATGAAACAACATATCTGGTATTCCAATTATTTATTGTGTATTTCTACTTGTACTATACTGAATCAATAGCAAGGCTTTGAAACAACTTTTTGCCAATCAATTCATTCAGAACAGAAGCATATTTTAACGTTTCTGGTTTTGGGTTCCACCATAAAATTGATGTTCCCTAAGTGGCTAGAACAGACATGGGCAAACTAAGGCCCGGGGGCCAGATGTGGCCCGCCGAGCTATTTAATGCGGCCCGCCAACCTTGTCTGAATCAAATAATGTATTTGTCTTATCATTATACTTGTGCCTTTTCCCTACAATTACCACATTTCCCGAGGAAATGACATCATAAAAATTATTAGGAGTTTAGCATTGTAGGTTTTCACGCCATTTACCTTAGTTCAACAAACCATTTTTCTGGTCTTCTGGTCTCGGCCCCCAAGTCCAATTCTGGGACCGATCGGGGCCCGAGAGTCAAAACGTTTGCCCACCTCTAGGCTAGAACAAAAAAAAAATATATTGTTCCTGGAACGTTTTACTATGATCCATGTCGGCTGTTTAACAACTTCAGGGATATATAACTAAACAGTAGAAGTGGCGAATATATAGAATTAGTCTGTTTGCGCTTTACCAAAGAAATACTGCAGTCTAACTAGACAGACTGTTGATAACACATTTATACCCATTCACAATATATTATGTGCTCTATTCCATCAAATATTTGGACAAATATATTGATATAGTGTATGAAACAGACTACTGACAGACTCCAATGTTGACCTCTTATTGTTGTCTTTGAGATATGACAGTAGTTGGTAGTCAGTCCTCCCCATATAGTCTGATGGTCCACCCACTCTCTCCATTCAGTCAGTGAACGTCACTGGAAGTCAATATCTCATCAGGTCATTGTAGACTAAGATAGACTAGACTAGGAGACCAAGGACTTTAATTGTAGACTACACAGGATTTTTAAAGAACACAATAAAACTGTTATTAACCCATCACCTTTATTTTTAAAGAAGCATTTATGTTTAGGTACAAAAAAAAACATGTTTCGGATTTTGTTTCTGTTCAAAGTGAAATGCTAATAGTTACCGGTCTTCATTTTTTTTTCTTTGAATCGATTCAAAGTCAAAATTAATACGATCAATAACAGAATAGCAAACTGAACCGATAGTAATTGAATTGTGTGTATGTAGAAATATATTTTCAATCATACAGGTGCCTTAGTTTTACTTTTTGACCTTCTCATTTCCTAAAGATATATCAAGAAATCATTCCTCAGACATCAGGTAACCTGCTCTTGAATTTTGGATTAAAGATCTTTGATGGATGTCGTAAGAGAATAGTCTTTGCCACGTCTGGCTTCACTTAAACAGCATTGTCAGACTAGTGCACTGTGTTAGCTTTCACTATCTCCGACCTGTTTACCCTGTTTCTTATTTTAGCGTCTGATTCCTGTGGTTTGAGGTTGTAGCCTGTATTTTCTCTCTCTGTCAAAGTGTGTTGAGTGTTAAACACAAGGACGCAATAAAACAGGCTGTTTTACAACATTTGACATTGTAAAGTGCAGAACTTTGTGCCAAAAGGGCCCTTAAAATCCCACAAATATCACAAACACAGAAACTCCCACAGCACTTAAAGGCATCGTAAGGTCAGCGGCTTCCAGGTTTATAATCCAGTGCTTGTTTTCACAGATTGAATTCATGCCAGAGGCGGCACTTTGCCACGCTAGTCGAGGATTATGTTGTGAGTTTTTTGCTATGCTTCTGTTTTTATGGAAGTCAATTTTTGGACTGGTTACGTAACAGACTCAGATAAGTGTGTTACTGTGTTTGTAGCTAAAACTGGAGGAGATCCTTATTTTTTTTTTGGTCAAAAAGACAAGCAGACGTTGCTGTGCAGATGGCAACTCACTCCAGGGAAAGGAACACACACACATGCACACAACACACACACTCATCTGTCATATCTTATGTCCATTGACTTTATTTGGAACAAAAATATAGTATTTCTCAAAAAAAAATGTTAATGGAAACAGATTTGGTTCCACAAGGCTTCAGGTTCTAATCCACCAGCTGCCAGGTTTCCACTGAGGTGATCTAAGCATCACACCGTCCCGACCCACATAACTTCCAGTGGACTCACCACCCACAGGATGGCTTACAGTATAGAGCAATGTGACTTGGGTGGCAGTGGCAGAGACTGCTGTCCATGAGACCTGTAACAGATGAGAGGATATAGATGAATGAGTAAGAAAACATGTTACAATATATGTAAATACAAATTCGGAGTTGCAGTATTTAGGACCTAAACAGTGGATGTTACTTAAAGTGCATCAGTGTTCTAAAGCAGTGCTTCTCAAACTGTGGGGCGCGGTGCGATGCTGAGGCGTGTGACCCTGGGGAACATGCTTTTTTCGCTGTACTACAAGGTAGTGTAATTGCACATCCACTCCAGTAGTTGGCAGTGGCGCTCTCATTGCCCATTGTGCGCAGTGTGTATTAACTCTATGGTTTAGGTTTGTTTTGGAACGAGCTGGCGGGTGTGAAGTGCAGAAAACAAACCTGCAGACATGGAGAGATTTTTAACAGGGATGAAAAGAACGGCGGAGAGAAACGAAGATAGTGAGTGAAAAGAAAGTCACCTCAAAGTAAAGATGCGCAAATATGACGAAGCATATGTAGTGCTTGGCTTCACTGTGACTACAGTGGGAGGCGAGGAAAGACCCGGGTTTCAGCCAAATTGATACAGTTAAAATCTTTTCTTTTACAGACTAATAAATAATGTTAATAAAGTTATTCTTGTAAGTTGACCTATATCTCTTTCTTTTTGTTTTCTTTATGTTTACAAGGATACAATATTATGCAGAGGTGTACCTAGAACTATTTTATAGAAAAATGCTATTATTTATAGTTATGGGAGGGGGGTATGCAGACAGTTGGCCGGTATTTTGGTCTGGGTACAAAGGGACCCTAACCTTCTACCTGAGGGCAGCAGCTGGAACAGGTGATAAGCAGGATGGTGGCAGTCACACTGGATGTTCTGCACTCTCCGTAGACAGCGTGTGGTGTAGATGGTCCTGACCTCTGCGAGATATGAAGTGTATATAGAAATACAAAAGTATAATGAAATATAATCTAGCTCAAGCCTGCAGATTATTGCACTGAGTAATTGTGGGGTTATTGTTTATGCTCCCCCGCCACTGGTCCTTTGTACCCTCTTCTCCCCTCACAGAGAGAAGAGTTGAACTCTTGGGGAGGAGGAGCCTGTCACTGAACAGACTCCTCTGTTTGACAACAGTACATAGGAGTCCATAGGATTAGAGGCGTTGTCCACGACAGAGAGCAGTTTGCAAAAAAAGTCCTCTTTTCCACCACTGTCGCCAGTGAGTCCAAACATTTTTAGGAGCTTCCTGCAGACATTGAAAGACCTGAGCCTCCACAGGAAGTAGAGTCTACTCTGTGTCTTCTTGTACAATTGCATGGTTTTGTGTCCAGTCTACCCAGTTGTCCAGCTACAGCCAAAGGTACTTGTAGGTGTCCAAGACCTGTATTTCCTCCCCGTTGATAAGGACCGGCCTCAGTTTTGGTTTCAATTTCCCGAGGCCAGTGACCAGTTCGTTGATCTTGGGGGTGTTGAGCTGCATGCTGTTTGATTTTGACCAATAAAGTTACCCACGTGGTGTCTTTACTCCTCCTTATCATCGTCCCTGCTTAATTACATGTTAATAATAGGTTTTACATTGGAGAAAAATTTAGACAAACAATCCAGAGTTTTCTAAAAACATTTTAAATTTCTAAAACTATAATATCACAGAAAATGACAATTTCAGTTGCTATGTTGGTTCTTTATTCAAATTAGTTAAACTACATTTAATTAATAGCTAATGGAAAGCAGGGCCTCAAAATAAAGATACCGTATTTTCCATAACATGGGTCATTCTTAAGTGTAATTTGCACAAACCAAGAGCCATCCCCTGAATGAAAAAAGTGCGACTTAAAGCTGGGGAAAATGTACAAATCAGATCATAGTTTCTATCTAAAATATATTAAACAAAGGGTAAAAAGGGTGTTAAAATGTTTTTAAAAAAAGGCTCAGATAAATGAAAGCTTAAACATAATGATCAAAGTTAAAAAATAATTTTATTGACTCACAGACACTAGCGCAGCCCAGGTGCTACTCGTTTAATTGCCTGTACATCCACACTACTGCGGGTGTGTCTGTGACTCTTTATAGGGAATTGAAATAAATAAATGGGCTAAGCCTGATAGGCTTGACAGAGGAGTAGATGGGAGACAGACTGACGTCAGTTGGACAGCTTGTGTTACTGGCAGGGGTGAGGAGGAATAACGGGGGGAAGAGAGTGGGGGAGGTCCGGGAATGAAGGAGGATGATGGAACAGCTCACGGCTGGAGCATCTCACTGTGAACCCCAACACAGACTAACAACCTCCAGTTTTACATCTTAGCTGATGGGGAGAGGCAGGAGATTCCATTTTAAGATACTGCTAAGACAAGAGCCGTTGCACTGGAAATTTGTTTTGACCTGCTTTAATAATTAATGGTTGGCAGAACATGGTGCAGTAGGAGGACGGGGCTTAGAAGAACTCACACAGGTTCTGCTCAGGGTCAGTGCCACAGACACAGCAGTGCCTTATGAGTGGGCTTTTCCTGTCATTTTTGTTTTGTAAAAAAGAAAACTCTATTTGGAATAGTACATGGTGTTGTTTGGAACTTACTGCTGTATTCTGTAACCAAAATAGCATCATTTCCTGTGAATGAGGAGAGACACCTTGGTGTTGTTTCTCCAAGATTTGCCCAAAGTTTGTTCTCCGGAATATGATGCTTGAATGTATGCATTTCATATTGCATACAATATATTAAAATGACAAAGTGCAAAGAAACAGTAAATAAATGGGCAATGATTAAACCCAGAAAAACAATGTATTTCCAGAAATCAATTACCTGGAAATAAAAACATAGGCATCAGACAAATTTTCAAACAGTTGTACAACAGCAGCAAATGGCTAATAATAATGTACATTTAAAAAAAAATGGTAACCTAGGATTCAAGATATGCTAAAAAAAGTTTTTTCTATAAAATTATTAAAATTAAAATTACAAAATAAACAAGTGGTGACTTGTGTGTGTGTGTTTGTATATATATATATATATATATATACTGTATGTATATATATATATACTGTGTGTATATACAGTATATATACATACATATATACACATATATGTATATATGCATGTGTGTGTGTGTGTATATATATATAAAGTATATCTATATATATATATTATATATATATATATATATATATATATATATTTCTTCAGCCCATAGGAAAAATGAGTCATCAAACCACCTTAGAGATTGATCAAATCTCATTGTCTGGACTCGGTGAGTCAGGGAGGGCTTGTTGCTCTTCCTAGCATTCACCTGATTGTGGTTGTTTTCCAGAACATGTTTTTTTTGTTTTGAACAGATGTGTTCCACATCAAACCTCCTGAACCCAGATCTCATCAGCAGAATCCTCCTGCGATGCGTGACTACAGTAACACGGCCTTTAGAAGTAGAGATTGGCTGCAGCTGTGACCAGAGTGACAGTTATTGTTTCTAAGAGATAAAGCAGAGCACAGACGTCTGGTCCACAGATCCACTTTGTTCACACCCACCTACACAAACACACCGTTCCACATCGCCACCGTCCTCTCCCCTCTGCAGACCCCGCCTTCTCAGCCATCTCATTGGCTGTCACAGATCTGTCAGAGGGTCATGGACGAGCAGCAGTGCCCACTGCAGAGCTTTGTGACGCACTGCTCTGCAGGCTGCTCATCCTCCTGGGGAAGGAAAAAAAGGATCTGGGTAAATACTTTAGTTAAAGCCAGGCCCTGGGTTAATGGAAGGTTCTGGAAATGATCAAATGTGGGACTGTGTGACCTTGAAAATGCAGGTCAGCCCAAACAATGATACCCGAAGCAGTCAAGTGCCTGTATGACCTTGAAGTGTCCTTGAAGACTTCAGGTCACACATATTTCTTCAATTTTTGGTGTTTAGTTTGGGTGAGCTGTCTGAACTTAGCACTGCTATTTTATCTTGTGTGGCCTAACAGTAGTCGGGGTTTTGGCTTTTTTATTTACCCTTGATTCTTTGAGTTACATTGACCCGCAGTCCTTTTGACTGATTTTAAAAGGATTTTCAAATAATATTTTCAAAATATTTTGCCAAACAGTACACCCACATTTTAGACCAACTTTAGGCAGTAATCTATTAACTTTAACCTGATAACTTAAACTTCGGTTGCTTTTCAAGGCTTTGTTTGATTTTTTTTTTTGTTTGTTTTTATAATATATTGTATATTGCAAACTTAAGGCTGTTTTTGGCTAATTTTCCCCTAAGTACTTATTTTTTCTGCCATATGTCAATTCTATTCAATTGTCAACTTTTATCCTCAGCTTAGAAGTTCATTTTTTAAAATGTTTTTGATGATTAAATTCTTTGTTACCCTTTGTCAGAAATGTGCTGATTCCGCCTTTTAAAGCCAGCCTCACTTTATCTCACAATGAGGCTATCACACTCTTCCAAAAATATGTTAATTTATTTAGAAATAAATTCGTTTTAGGCGACCCTTTGAACAACCACTTTTTAACACAAACCCACAGTTTTTTGGCAAATCTTCTTTTCCTTTCAGCTCGTCACTTTTCTCAGGGGTTGCCACGGCACGTCAACAATTTCCAACTCACCCTGTCCTCTGTATCCTCAACTCTAACTCCAACCACCTCCATGTCCTCTCTCACTGCATCCATCAATCTACTCTTTGTCTCTTACCTGGTAGCTCCATCTCTAGGATCATTCATCTACCAATGTATCCACTGTCCCTCCTCTGAACATGTCCAAACCATCTTAATCTGGCTTCTCTAGCTTTTTCTCCACACCTTCCTGTCAGTGTTGTCCCTCTAATCACCTCATTCCTGATCCTATCCATCCTTGTCTCTCCTCAAGAGATTCTCAGCATCTTTAACTCCTCCACCTCCAGCTTGGTCTCCTGTCTTCTGCCTAGTCCTAGTGTCTCTAAAAACCATCCATCATGGCTGGTCTCACAAGTGTCCTGAAAAACATTTTGGCAAATGATTTCCTTTATTTTTGTGTTTTTTAACTCTTGATAACTAATTAAGAATGTTGTTTCACACTTTTTAGCCAAAATACAGTTTCTGCTGTTGTTTACGTGTTACATTCTTGGACTTTGTGTTCCTTAAACAATTTATTGAACTTGACATTGAGTTGAAAGAACTACAGAAACCTAGGACGACATTTTGGTCTTCGACTTTACAAAAGAACCTCTTTTTATGTGTGATTACAAACATGCTATTTTTTGTCTGTTAATCAAATTGATCTGATAGTGTTTTTATCTCCTGCTGGTGGAACCCATCCTAGTTATTAGAAACACAGATCACATGCTCTGCAGGTGAGGCCCAGCTGCTGCTCATCACAGGTTTTAACCATAACAGTCACAGATGGCGCCCTACCCTTCAGTTTTCACTCACCCACATTCCCTGACACACATTCCCCACTAAATGCAAATATAAAATATTAAAATCCAACACGCTGTTTACCCCCCGGGTAACGAGCGTTTTCTGCGTTTTGCTCAGAGCTCACGCTGTGCTGTCACTCATGGTATGTTGTAATAATGAGAAACCAGGGCCTGAGATCTGTTTTCAGTGGAATCATGCTGTTTGCATCTCATTGTGGGAAAAAAAGAAGCCAGAGAGATAGAGGAGGAAAAATCATTCACTGCTTCTGCTGCAAACTGTTGACATCTTCACAGGCCCTCGCTACTCGGCCCACAGCTATTTTAAGAGCGTTGTTAGTGAGGAAGTGAGTGCTTGTTATTTTCACAGCCTAAACTACCAGATATTATTTACATCCTCTCTCTCTCTCCTACTCACTCTGTCGCTTGCTCTCTTTGTATCTCCCACTCCCTGTCTCTCTCCTGCTTCCTCCACCTCTCTTTTGTTCTCTATTTGTTTCTCAGACAGGGTTTGACTCCATCTTTGGACGGATCATCTTTATCAGATTTATTCCTTGTATTAATCCAAATGAGTCGGAGCTTGAGTTCACACTACTGTTGTTTGTTCACACTACACACTTCCAATCCATCACATTTATGTCCAGATTTCAATTGAAGAGTTCCTACCAGTCAGATGTTGTGTCTTTTTAGAATCGGTATCAGTGGCAGACAAATGATTTGAAAAGTTGAATGTTAGAATTGACATCAGAAAAACAAAGGAAGCAGAAAAACCTGCAGGAAAACCCCTTTCTACAGTGGTTGTCTCAGCGCCCCCTATGGTGTCTTTAAAGTATGGTGTTTATAGCAGCCTCTGCTTTGTCATAGTCAATGCCTCCATCGTTGGTGTAAAACTCCAGGGTTTACCTCCAGAGCAAGATCAAATCCCAGTTATTTGGTTGACACCTTCCAGTGGACTCACCACCTGCAGGAAAGTTCATGAGGGGCAGTTGATGGCCTAGTGCAGGGGTCACTAACTGGCGGACCGCGGCCCGTGTCCGGACCCAGGGGTAATCCTGTACGGACCCAGATCTATAATCTACTTATACGGCAGATTAATTTAACGGTATACTTTTAAGGTGTGCAGCTTTTTTAATCACTGACCAATCGTGTACAGTTTAAATTATCGTATTGGTGCTTTTCAGCCAATCAACTCTCGGCAGTTAACAGCGGCAGGCAGAGTGAGAGGAAGAGAAACAGCCGCCACAGACGGAGACGTGGAGAGAGAGGGAGTCAAGGGAGACAAGGGAAGCGGGTTCAGAGAAACTGAAAGTGTTTAATTGTTAATTGTTGATTTGTTATGATTTGTATTGTTAAAGTGGTTGAGATTGTTCTGACAAGGTGTGTTAAAGAAAAATGATATAAGCTGTTGCTACACCTTATATCTCTCAAGTTAAGAGCTTTATTTGAAGATGTTAATGCTACAACACATAACACGCTGGCAAGTTGGACATGATGTTCTGGACTTTTATTCGAATAATTTTTTCTGACTGGACCTCTTGGCATTTTGGTTGAATACCCCTGGCCTAGTGGATAAGGAAAGAGACTTGGTTCTGCAAGGCCCCCGGTTCGCATCCCCCTACCGCCGTTACCAGTGAGGTCCACTGAGCAAGGACTTACAGCTCCCCAGGCGCTCAAAGCTGTCCACTGTTCACTTTGGTGATGGGTTAAATGCAGAGGTGACATTTCATTGTGTGCTGTGGTGTGAATCACAATGTCACAATGACAAAAACAGAAATTTAATCTTTTTATCTTTAAACTTAAATGAGAAGCTGGTATGGTGCAGTGTGATTTGGGTTGTGGACTTGGAGACTGACCCACATGACCTGGTAAAAGATCAATCCAACCTGCGCATGATGGATGGTTGGATGGATGTTGTGTGTCATCAGTGGCTTTAAGAGGACTCTTAATGTATCCCTCACTGAGATACGTCCATTAGGGGAGTTGCGACCTTGACGTGTCACATGGACATTAGTTCATTGACTTTCACTTCACATCTTCTCCATAATTGGATTTCTTAGTATCCTTATATGCATCCTTCAACACTTGGTCATGTTCTGTCCTTCTTTTCCTTCGCCCTGGTCCATCTGACCTTGCGTCCATCGATCTTTTTTCATTCGTCACTGTAGGACCACACCCTGATGTCTTTGTCCACTATCTGTATTTTTAATGAGTGACATCACAGCATTGACTTTCAACAGAGGGGCAGTAAAGAGTTGGATCATCCTCCTATACTCCCTCCTGTTTTCATTACCATTCCATTACAGTGATGATCCATCCCTGACGGACAACTGAAGCCAACACAGTATAACACTTGCTATGACAAACACCGGAACACACACATTTACTGAGAATCACTGATGCGAGTTACTGTGTAAATTAGAATACATGGTCCCAATCTCAGGTGAAAAAAAAACGTTCTTTCTTTTTTTATTTGGAGCCTTAAATCACTGTGTCCACCTCACATATGACTGTGTACTGCCTTTGTTTTCATCTACTGCCGTCACTCAGTTGAACAAACACACTTCACTTAGCAGTGGCTTTTGTGCCAGACTATATTTTTCCCTAGAAGAGGCTTTTTGTTATTGATAGCTTTAACCTCTCTGGGGCTTTTTAGAGATCTGTGAACACCTCAGTGCTGAGGTTTCAATGAGCGATGATGGTAAAAGATGAGAGACGGAAATTACTTTTCACACACAAATCAGAATAATGTAATTTTTTTTAAAAAATTGTTTAATTTTTTTTCCCTGACCGCTGTGGTAGACTTTCATCTTCACATCACACCCTGGTCAGTCTGTGGCTCTGCTCGGTGCTGACCCAACTATTGATCAGTTTCTCTTTGAAAGACTCTTTTCATCATTAATTTTTCTTATATGTTAGTTTCAGATGCTTGTGTCTTCACCTGCACAATGTTCACGAATTAGCTTTGAATTGGTTTGATTTATTGACAGTATGCATAAAACCAACAAAAAAAATTGGTCCAATAATATTTTTGTGGCTAGCTCAAAGTCTTCCATTGATATGCATTCCACTGTTTTTGTTTGTCCAGAAATACCTTCTTTTTGACAATGTTTTGCAAGGATTTTGCTATTATAACTAATCATACTCAACTGTTATGACTTACTCCACTGTCATTGGTCATTTGGAATCCTTTTTTTTCAGACTGCTTTGGTAGTGATTTGGCTAGTCCAAATTTATTGTATTAATTTTGCCTATGATGAATTGACTTTACTTTACTTTTCTTTTTGCAGCTAAGCTGATTTGTTAATCCTTAGGCCAGGCCTTGGCAAGGGTTTTATCTCTGACGCAATAATTAGATTTAATATCTGACTGGACGGCCTATTCCTTATTATTAGGATGTAATTGCTGGATGAAATATTTTAATAAAATGCACAAGAATAAACCTAGACATTTAAAGATAATTTGTCACACCTAACAACTTGCTGCCATCTAGTGATGTCAGTAGAAATTACAGGTAATTTTTAGTAACGCTGTAAACAAAGGGTTTGATATCTGACTGTCAGTGTTTGATGGCTGAAATAGAGAGCCATAGACCTTGCAGGTCAGGTCTCCAGGCTATATTTAGGTTAGTTTAGCCTGGACTACCTTAAAAAAATGGGTACCTTTGAATATTTTACATTTTAACTTCCATTTTTGCAAAATGTTGTTATGTGAAACAATGATCCATAAAAGCAGAAGTTAATTATAATAAGACAAATAATTTGGAAATTTCTTCAGCATAAAAGCTGCTATTATTGTGAACACATTTTGACTTCATGTTGCTTTTAGCCACTATGTGTAGAATTTGAAGGGAAAATTCTAAATATGACAACAGCATTGTCCTGCTGCTGACTGTGGTTGTCACGTGTCAATCACACAGCCTGTGTTATACATCAAGGTTTCTTCCTTTTCTTCTACTGCTATAAATAAATGTGTGTTTACAAAAAGCTCGGCTCTCCCCTCTCCACACGTTACGTGAATCAGACTCTCGATGTCATCCCAGTGTTGCAGCCGTCATCTCGTTTCACCACTGATGTCTCCTTTTGTTTTCTGTCTCCCACACCTCCTCTGTAGTTGCCCCTTCACAGCTTCCTTTTACACATTGTCAGTTTTTTTTATTGGGCTTTCTGACTCATATTTTCTTGTTTCCTGCCGTCACTGACGTAACGTTCTGTCTCCGTCTTTCCTACAGACTCTTCAATCTGACTCTGAAGAAGCTGATCATGTTGAAGGAGCTGGACAAAGATCTCACCTCTGTGGTCATTGCAGTCAAACTGCAGGTCAGCAAACGGACAGCTCTTTATATATACAGACGACAGTGTTGGCAAAGTGGGTAAGGAAGCAGACTTGGGTCCACATGGCTTCAGGTCCAAAACCACCAGCTGCCAGGTTGCCACTGAGTTCCTCTGAGCATAATGTCCCGACCCACAGATATATTTTTTTTTTCATTGAAAGTGCTGAATTGGATGGAGAAGACAGCTAATAGAAGCCTGTGTCATTTTTCCTTTCTCCTTCTCAGGGCTCCAAAAGAATCCTGCGCTCCAATGAGATCCTCTTGTCCTCAGCAGGGCTGACAGAAACAGACCTGCAGCTCACCTTCTCCCTGCAGGTAAATGAAAACATTCAGTTTTAGCCTAAATGGAAATAACAACAATACAAATTTACAGGAAACCCTTGAATCATTGTTGACTTGTGTGTATCTGTGTGTTTGGTCTCAACAGTATCCTCACTTCCTGAAGAGAGATGCCAACAAACTCCAAATCATGCTGCAGCGACGCAAGCGATACAAGAACCGCACCATCCTGGGATATAAAACCTTGGCTCTGGGTCTCATCAACATGGCTGAGGTAGTACCTCTGAATATAGTGACACAAAATAGGGTCTTTAACCTAAGCTTTCTCCATTACAGGTCTGAATTAGCTCGAGTATGTCAAAAAGTTTAATGTAATATTGTATTAAAAGGAGCTACGTAAAGTTGCAGTGTATTTGTCATAATATTTTGAGAATATTGTTAAACTGCTAAAATGGAAAATGACTTTTTTCAAAATACTATAAAACTAGACTGTAGAAAACTACCAGAAGAACAGTAATGTGATCAAAGCACCATTGTCCACCAGGTGATGCAGCATCCCAGTGAAGGTGCCCAGGTCCTGGGTCTCCACAGTCAGCTTAAGGACGCTTCTGTACCTGTAGCTGAGATCCGGGTCTACTCCTTGTCCAGCCAGCCCATAGATCATGAAGGGCCTAAAGCCAAAATGTCTGGTAGGACTCAGTCTCCTAGTGTCGCCCCCTGTCTGTCAAAGTGTTAATTGTTTTTCATTTCACTTCTATTTTGATTTGTGTAAAGCAGGCAAATGCTGTGGCTGCAGGTTTTTGTTCCAGCCAAGCAGTAGCACAACTGACTTAAGGGGTTTAAACAACTGATGTCAGCCATCAGGCAGCTGATTGGTCAAATTATTCTTGGTTGGTTGAAACAAAAACCTGCAGCCACAGCGGCTCCTTCTGGAACAGGTTGGCCATGCCTGGTGTAAAGTTTAACTTTAGCAAAGTATGTCCATTTATCTATTCATCTGCAGATCGTTCTCCAGATATCGACAACTACTCTGAAGAAGAAGAAGAGAGCTACTCGTCCGAGCAAGAAGGAAGTGATGATCCCATCCATGGACAGGTCTGAAAATCACAAAAATAAAATATTTATTAAATAGTTAACCTATTTCATGAATGTATGCCTTGCTTTTTCAGTATCTTTATGATGAAGATGAGGAGGTGAGGAAGAAAAAGCCCAGGCGTAAACTCACCTCCAACACTGCCAGTACCAGAGTGAGTCAAACCAAACAAAATAAGCCAGTAGCTTAAAATCTGAGGAAAACACAATCAAAACTTAAAGAAAATGTATCTAAAAATTTAGTTAGGCTGAAATGTCTGTGTGGAAAAAAAAAACAACAAAAATGGAAATGTAGGAAAGATATCTTTACCTGCTTCCAGTGGGCTCACCACCCACAGAAAGGTACAGTGTGGTGCAATGTCATTTGGGTGGCAGTCATGGAGACTTCTGCCCCCGTAACCCAGTAATGGATAAGCAGATGAAAACGGATAGATGGATATTTCAACCTGAACCCAAAGATTTGATGGGTTTTTTTAAACAAATTTTTGGGTTCTGGTTGAAATATCCATCCATACATTTTCATCTACTTACCCATTACTGGGTCACAGGTTATTAATTGAGAAATATCCATCCAAAAAAAACCTGACTGCACTGCTGTGCTTCAAGTCAATCAATCAAATTTATTTTTATTTTATTTATATAGCCCACATATACAAATTAGATTTGTCACATTGGGCTTTACACGGTTGGTAACATCCTCTGTCCTCTGACCCTCAGCCAGGGTAAGGAAAAAAACTTTTTTAACAGAAAAGAAAACTGGTAAAAACCTTAGGGAGAGCATCAGGAGAGGGATCCACTCCCTGGATGGACAGACATAAAATACAGGGTCAGTTTTATTGGGTTTCAAAAATTAAATCAGTTTCCTCGAGTTCTAGCAGTGCGATGTCAGCAGGTTGATTTCCGTTTTAATGCAGATCCAGTAGCTCTGAAGTTGGTAACCCATAACAAGATTGTGTTTCGAGCTGGTACGGGATCATGCCTACCAAGATTGAAGCGCAAACGGAATGCTTGTTGTGTTGCAGTTTCAGATTTGTTTGTTTTGATAAACATTTCCACAATGAAAATGTGATGCTTACCAGTCCAATTCATGTCAGCAACTGATAAAGAAACAAAACAAAGCAGCATTATATGAAAAAAATGGCATTATATGTACTTTTCAAAAAATAAAAATACATTTGTTTCTTTACTTTATTTGCCTTATTTTAAACCTACAAATATGTCAGATAATTTTGCCTGATAAAATAAAACATATACAAAGGTACAACACAGTTGAAAAAAAGTTTAAATTCTTTCAGTAGCAGTTATAATGTCAGTTATACGAGGTTATGATTCTGGTCATCATACTCATGATCCTCCTAGTCCTGGTTGTTCTAGTCCTGGTCATCCTAGTCCTGTTTGTTCTAGTCCTAGTTGTTCTAGTCCTGGATGTCCTGGTTGTCCTGGTTGTCCTGGTCCTGGTCGTCCTAGTCCTGGCATTGGCCCATTCATCAGCAACAACAGGAATGGGAAAGAGAAACAGAAAAAAAACAGTAGTTTTAAAACAGATTTCATTGATTGAGGGAGAGGTGTGGAGCAGAGAGTGAGACAGGGAGGAGGAGGAGGAGGGAGGAGGGGTGCCCAGACTATGCGCTCATCCCCCCGCACCCCCACATCCCCCAACCTATAGCATTTTGGTGTAAACCACAAGATTGGTGTTAAAACATTCAAAAAGTTCCCATAGGCAACAAGTCTGTTGTTCGTTGTTGCAGAGAAGCTGCCACAGTATTTAGAGCAGATTACTAATTCACATTTCAGCCGTACAAAGACTAAGACGGTGTTGAACACTTGTGAAGAAGAAACAAACCGCCGCCTCCTCAGCATCACTGATGTGTGTTTGTCTTTCCTTCCTCCACAGCAACCAAACATTAAGCAGAAGTTTGTGGCTCTGCTGAAGAGGTTTAAAGTCACTGATGAGGTAGGGTCGCCCTCTCTTTATTCATCGTTCCCGTCGCTGACGTACACAGGAAGACCTACGCAGCTCTTCTCCGAATGTGTGTGTGTGTGTGTGTGAGAGCACTGATGTCACATGCAAACACTCAGAGCGAGAGGTGTGTGGGTGAGATGTGTCAGAAGAAGTGTAATAATATCGGCAGCTCAACAAAACAACACTTACTGCATAGATTAAAACACATCTGCCATCTGTGTCTGTTTTTTCCTGAGACACAGTTTTTGTCATTTTTGGACTAAGATTTTGTTACATCTGGCCTCACACACACACACGACACGCATTACATGCTAACAAATACCATTGTTCTGAGCTGTAAATGTATTTATGTGACCGTGAGCTAAATTTAGGCTAAAAAGAGCTTCTATTCCTGTGTGGTTATGTAATTTGTATCATTTCAGACACAACTACTACTTTCTTTTGCCATTTTTTAATAGTTAATCTCCATGAATATTAGGTAATGTGATCTTATGTTTATTGTTGTGCAAATCTAGTATTTTTTGCACATTAAGTCTAATTTGATCAAATCTTTTTGGGCTTGACTCTGTAGCTTGTCACATTTTACCATACAACCTTTTTAACACATTTGATTATTCAATCCTAACAAGTTCTCGTCTGTACAGGTGGGTTTTGGGCTGGAACATGTGTCAAGAGAGCAAATCCAGGAGGTGGAGGAGGACCTGGACGAGCTCTATGACAGTCTGGAGATGTACAATCCCAGTGATAGCGGCCCGGAGATGGAGGAGACTGACAGCATCCTCAGCACGCCCAAACCCAAGCTCAGGTAACGCGGAGCACCATCTGCTGGTGAGAGTGGATCATTACAGCGGGCTTAATCGTTGTGTCCTGTGCCTGCAGACCGTTCTTCGAGGGAATGTCTCAGTCCAGCTCTCAGACTGAGATTGGCAGTTTGAACAGCAAAGGGAGTTTGGGTCGAGACACGTTTAGTCCGGTTGGTACCAGATATAATTCTGGAAACATTTGCAATAATTAAGTTTAGATTAACATCATTGATTTTATTTATAAAATACTATCAATAAATATTAAAAACTGAATCCGTCAACACACTAGCCTTCTTTTTGCAAATGTTTCTTTCTCATGTGAGGCTCAGAGCAATTTGTTTATTTCCTTATTCTTTCAACAACGGTGAATTTTAATCGTAACTTTTTACTTTTTATTATCATAAAATATATCATATAAAACTAGTGTTTTACTGTGGACACTCTTAAATATGTTCTTGATGCTACTTTTTATAGTATTTACAAAATCATTGTGGAATCAGTGGAACTCTCTTTCTTCTTAAGCACGGGGAACATCCTGCCTTGGAGAGGATGAAAACCTCAAGAAGCCGTAACCTGGAGGAGGCGCTGTCTGAGTCAGATACACTGGTAAGGATGGCCTGTGTTGGTTTATTCATTACGTTGACAACTACTAACACAGAGTTTATGTAGTACTTCAGGTGTTTACAGGTGTGTGTGTGTGTGTGTGTGTGTTTCTTTGTAGGAGCTGACAGACCAGGAGCTCTTTGCTGAGGTCGGCCCCTGTATCATGGTGTCAGTGGCAGAGAAACCTCGTACGCCCATGAAGAGCAGCAGAAGTGAAACCCAGCCCATGCCTTCACCTCGGTACAGTTGGAGAACAAAACAAATTCTTTGTCCTGTCCCCTGTTACTCCAAATATTTTGTTTGGCTTTTAGGAGATTATTTGATCATTGCCTGGCAAGTCATATTTTTTATTAGCTACGTGGAATATTGTAAAAATGCTTCATACGTGCTCCTTTTTAGATATTTTCTTCAATTTGTTGTTATTTGAATTATTTATTGATGACTTGCTGTTTCTTCCTAATTTTAGTTTTTGTTAAGTTGGTTTATGATCAACTCAACTACACGCTTTCTCGTCTGTCTCTGTAGGTTGGACGGAGGACACACACCTGGACAGAAGCGTAGCAGCAGTAGCAGCAACACTCCCATGAAGGAGAGACAACTGTCCAAACCTCTGAGTGAACGCACCAACAGTTCAGATTCTGAGCGATCTCCAGAGCTGGGACATACTACACCCGTATGTAACAGTTTCTTACCTTCTTCCTTTTTTATACTTCAGACCAACATTGTCAAACATTGAGTTTTCTTGTTTGTTTCCAGGTTCTGAGAAAGGCCGTGTACGACCAGCTGAACCAGATCCTGTCTTCAGACTCTGCTCTTCCTGAAAGTCTCATCCTTGTCAATGGGACAGACTGGCAAGGACAGGTATGAGTTGTATCAGGATGCAACTGATTTCTTTTTCTTCTGTGTGTTGAAGTACTTAAAACCTTTTTTAGATCAAAGAGTAAGCTGTCATTTTATTAGTCTTAGAGAATAAAATTAGTCCAATTACATTGTGTTTAATGTTTAATTTATTGTTTAATTTCTTAATATTAAATTACTTTGTATAATAATTAACACTATTCACTTCAAAACAATCTGACCTTGGTGTTTTTTTTTTTTTATTTTAATTTCTTTTGTATTTACAGTATGTTGCAGAGCAGCTTCAGATGCAGCGACATCCAGTGGTTTGCACATGTTCTGCAGCCGAAATCCAGGCAGTGCTGTCGGCCGTGCTCACACGCATACAGAAATTGTGAGAAATGCTGTGTGCTATTGTTTGGACTCATTCATATGAATGTTTTTTTTTCTCTCAAATCAAATTTACAAAATCAACAGGAGCTGTCATTGTTTTGTCAGTTGAAACATGGCATCGCTCCTGTTAATGATGTTAATGACCAGACGTGACACACATTAATCAGCACCTGTGTTTGTAGATAAAAATGGAAAATATCATTCAGGTTATTCTTCTGACTGTGTTTTCTGTATTTTTTTTTGTTTTCTCTGCAGCTGTAACTGTAACTCCTCCATGCCCAGAGCAGTGAAGGTAGCAGCAGTGGGTGGCCAGAGTTATCTGGGTTCCATCCTGCAGTTCTTTGTCACACAGCTCGCCAACAAGACTTCTGATTGGCTGAACCACATGCGCTTCCTGGTGGTTCCTCTAGGTGACAAACCAGTCGTCAGTTTTACAAGTGCTGAGTCAGTTAATGCTCTTGCTTTTGTTGTGACATTTACTTTGTCTCCTAACTTAGGCTCTCACCCTGTGGCCAAACATCTGGCTGTGCTGGACAAAAGCTACAGCTCAGCATTCATGGACGCACCATGGAGGGACGTCTTCAGTCGCTCCGAGCCTCCAATAAACGGTAACATATCTCTGCCAACTTTTATTATTAGTCTGTTGATGGATTTTTTTAACCAATTACTTGTCATTTCTTAGCTTATCATTCTCATTGTGGGTACTTTTCAAGCATGAAAAATAAGAAAAAATCTTGACTGTAGCTTTTCTATATCGAACTGTTAAGTTTTTGGGCTCAATTAAGCTAACACAAGGAAGCGATCTTGGGTCGGGAGGGTTTCAGGTTTGAATCCATGAACTGCCAGGTTAACACTGTGGTGCACTCAGCATGGCACCGTCTCCACTCGCTGTTCTCCTGGCACTTGTTGTGTGCAGTGATGTGGATCACAATGATTTTTTGGCTTAATTTAAATCAAATCTCCACAGATCAATTGGATGTGGCCGGAAGAATCGCTCAGTACATCAGTGGAGCCACTGTCACCCACCAGCTGCCCATCGCTGAAGCTATGTTAACGTGTAAACACAGGACGTAAGTCAACGGCAGGTCTAAAAAGAACAGCATTTTTTTGTTATTCTACCATTATGTGTTATATATTATATTTATCTGTACCCAGGCGGGATGAAGATTCCTACCAGAAATTCATCCCTTTCATTGGGGTAAGACTGTTTTTTACACAAAGGCATTCATTGTAGGTCAGAAAATAACAAATAGGATAAAATGTTGTTTTTTTTTTTATATTCCATGTTAAAAACATTTTCCAGGTGGTGAAGGTCGGACTCATCGAGTCTGGTTCTTCACCAACAGGTGGGTTTGTGCAAAACAAAAACAATACAAATTTCCTTTTTTTAATGGGTCACATCTGGACTCACACTGGTTTGTGTTTGGTGCAAAAGGAGATGCAGAAGAGGGCGTGGCTGTCAGTCTGGCTGTACCCTCCACCTCTCCTCCAACCCATGGCTCCCCAACAGGGATGATCAAGGAGGCAGCAACTCCTCCCTCCTCCCCCTCCATGGGCAGTGTCCTCACAGTACAGAGGTGAGCTTAACAGAACACTAACTCTTTGCCTGTTACTGGTCTGTAATTTTTTTTTTAAAATCCTATTAGCATACATTTTTGGAATAAAATCAAAATATTTGACCATTGAGAGTTTAAGTCAGGGACTATGAGCTCACAGTTAAAAATGAAATGACCTCTGTCCACAGTAGTCCCAGCATGTCCCATGGTGTGGACGCCATTGGATTGCAAGTGGACTACTGGCTAGCCTCGCTAGCTGAGAAGCGACGTGAGGGCGAGCGACGAGACACGGGCTGCAAGAACACGCTGAAGAGTGCCTTCCGCTCCCTGCAGGTCAGCAGGCTGCCAGGAGGAGGCGTAAGTGAACAGCAGATGCAGGTCAGCACCATGGCCATGACAGTTGTCACAAAGGAGAAGAACAAGAAAGGTGAGAAATGCTGGTTGAGACCAGTTTGTGTTCTGTCGACATTAAGGTTTTGCTAAAATTCCTGCTGCTTTTCCATCTTGGGTCGTTTTAGTTCCCACTATCTTTCTGGGAAAGAAGCCCAAAGAGAAGGATATGGAGTCCAAGAGTCAGGTCATTGAAGGCATCAGTCGCCTCATCTGCTCAGCCAAGCAGCAGCAGACTTTCCTTAAAGGTACCATGGCTAACTGTTACTTCTCAACTACAGGTGTAAGTTAGCTGTATCAGCTGACTTTAGGTTAAATCAATGCTAATATTTTGGGACATTTTAACAATATTAATGATCTCAATAATTAATATTGAAGCTAATTCTTCAGTTTAATATACTTATTTTGGCAGGGAGATGTTTTGTTGCTAAATATATTTTTCACTTCTCCAACTATTTTAAGCTACTGCTTAACTCAGTTTTAACTCTTTTTAACATCTTTAGTTGTATTTGCTTAATTCTTAGTTTCTTCTTTGTTTGCTCTTGGTTACGTCAGTATTTCTTTGACTGTCGTATATCACGTTGGTTGTAGTCAGTTAATTAAATTTCTTCTGTGGTTGTTCTAGAATAATAGCTGACACAGTTGTGTTGAGTTTACACATTTCTTGGATAAACCCTCTGAAGAAGCATCTTCTCTGTCACCTTTCAGATTTTATTCAGCCTTATTTCTTGTTCTAAATACTATTTTTCTTTGTCTATCCTGCTAGTGTCCATTGACGGCGTGGAGTGGAACGACGTTAAATTCTTCCAGCTGGCCGCCCAGTGGCCGACTCATGTCAAGTACCTCCCTGTAGGACTTTTTGGCTACAGTAAGCCTCTTCCTTCTTAGGGCTAAGCTGCACCCTCCGAAACCTGGACTCCCTGACTGGACCTACAACTGTACTCGTTCCTGTCTCTCCTTCAGAAACATGTTGATTCCCACAAAGTGACATCGAGTGTCTGGGATTATATTTCTGTTCTCCACTGTTGTCAGATAACATCAAGGGAAGGTTGGGAGTGGGAGAAAGAAAGGTGGAGTTTGGGTGGCAGCTGATGTTACTGGTCACTTTATTGCCCTTTTTTAAGTACGTGTGCAGAAACAGGTGACTTAATTCTGTGTGTGTGTGTGTGTGGGTGTGTGTGCGTTTGACTGGGGCATTACAGCACAAATTTATTGCCATTTTTCCGTTTTCCGTTCTATGGAATGGGACAAATTGCATGCCACAAGTCAGAGAATCTGACCCAACCTGATCCTCACATGCATGAGCCAATCATAGGGGAGAAAAAAAATTCTCAACTTCTAAATCTCTGACACATATGCTCTCCAAAAGAATTTAATTGAGAGTTTTCTTCTGGATGTCAAAAAAACAAATATTTCCTTTAAAATGAGAATAAATAATATGTATACATGTAAGGGAGGTGTCATTGAATGTGAAAAATAGTGAAAACTTCCCTTTAAAGCTGTTTCATGGCTGTGTAATTTGTAGTGTACATTTCTGTGAAAAGTTCCAGAATTTCCAACTAGAGCAGTTTCCTTTATCCTTCTTATTTGCTATGCACATAGGAAACCACTGGGGGGCAGATGGGCTGCTGGTCAAGTACTGCCAAACCTTTACGCTGCCCTACCAACAAACCAGACAAAATCTCAAAGTTCTGCCCAAACCTATCCATCAGAACAATCTTAGTAGTAAGAAAGCACTAAGAAGTCAATATCAAGTAGTACATCCACAGGGAGGCGCTGTGGTTAAAAATGGTCAAGAATCAAGACAATATGGACATCTTCTTGTTGGCTTTCCATTGGGTTTCCACTAGGGATGTTCGATATTAACATTTTCAGATATTAGATTTTGCTGATATTGGCTCTTAATTTTCCAATAACTATAGACGTGTGATTCCAGCAAATTTGGCAAAACCAGGCACTTTTTTATCGGATTATCGAAGGAAAATTATTACCGATATCACGTAATCATGCTAATATCAGGCCAATAATATCACCCAACAGATATTATCGGGCATCCCTGGTTTACACTGATGGGCTGCTTCCACTTCCTAATCTCAGCCTGTGGTATTTTTATTTGTGGAAAAATTTGGCTGAAATAAAGCACAATATCGCCCCCTACTGTATATCTATGTAACTGTTTATTTGGATTAAATTGAAATAATACAAATTTTATAGCTACAGGTGTGTTGCGCAGTTTTCTCTAGAACGTCGTGAGGTGATTTGTGAGCGTACAGTTATCGCAAACAGAAGTGTGTGTGTAAACTTGTTGTGGTTAGAAATCATGTGTCATGAAAAAAAAGACAAATACTTTTTCTACCTTGTGACTCTGTGCGTGGGAGTGTGTACACATGTGCTGGTGAACACAACCAAATAAAAAAGATTATTGGGAATACATTTACAAAATTAAAGGCTTGAGACGTCGTGCTGCCTACAGTGAAGTATTAGTTATTTTTTAAAATGGTGTTAGAACTCCTGAGTGTTGATTTGTTGATTGGTCGTCTATTCGATTATAATCTGTTTCCCTGTGTGTCAGTATTCCAGTGTTACTGATCACTCATTCTTTCTGTTAGCCAGCTTTGAAACTGGGCCTAAAACAAAGAGCTCTTTGCAAATTCTACATGGTCTTCCACTTGGTGTGAACAGTGGTCGCCATATGGATTTATCCTCTAGTTCCATGTGAAAATGGCAGAAACGTGGTTCTCTTGTTCATTGCATTATAGTTGGGCTGTAGGACATAAATAGTTCTTTTAAGATCTCATGAATCTTGGGATGCACCATAAAATCCAATATTAGTTTGAAGAAACTAAATGATTGAGATGTTATTGTTGCCCAAATGGTTCACCCCCTCACGCCAATCTTAAGAAAATCATCAATGTTACATGAAATATGAAAAAATGAGAAAAACTGTCAGTTGATGGATCCACCATGAAGTCCAAATCCAATATTTTGTGATTTCTATGGTTGAACTTATAGGCTGGGCTTTACATAAGGAATATAAACCTATACAAGACTTCATAGAGTCTTGTATAGGAAACCTATTCCAAAAAAAGAACCCAGTCTGTTGAAATGATGAAGCAGGTCTGGATTCAGTTAGAGTTTTATTTCACCAAGTGACATTTTTTTTCTTTCCATCTTTGCTGACAGAAGATGAGGATCTTTGTTAGACCAAAACCAGCAACCATTACCTCTTGAAATATATGCGTTGAATGTCAAACTGCTTTTTTCTCAATCCACAAAATGACTAAAGTTTAAGTTTCTTTGCTAAAATTTACTGCCGCAAATTGAAAACCGTAGTAGTCAAGGGACAATTGCTCGGTGTGTTTAAATTTAACTGAAGTTGGAAGATTATTGTGGGTTTATGAGTACAAAAAATGTCACGACAACACAGTAAGAACTATTGAGTTAGGATCTCAAAGTTTTCTGGGACGATCTTGCCTTCCATTTGTTACGACTGTGCTTTATTTTGAAGCCTTATTGCTGGTTCCTGTATGTATAAGTGTTGGACTAGTTCCTGTATTTTGTACCTTGGTCCGTCCTCCTGTCTGTCAATTGTACTCTTACCCTGTGTGTTGGTTTGTGTCTGTAACTGATGGTGTAGAGATTAGGAACTGTTTGGTTCTTGGAGAACCCTGTGCCAGTTTGTCAGTCCACTGAGACTCGTCAGTCTTCACCGAGCTTCCACAGGCTTGGCGTCTTCATCTGCAAACACTCTGAAATGCAGTAAAATCCCTCCTTCATTCACGTCTTGTTTCTTCTCGCCATCGTCACTGGAATCTGATCCAACCACCAACATGTTTCTGAGCTTGTGGACTTCCTGTCAATTCTTGCACATACTGTTGTTTCTTCAGCATTGTTCGCCTTCTGCCTTTAACAGTACACTGTAATACTTGTAACCATGCTTGTACATATCAGACTGTAATATTTTTCTGTTTTTCTTCATTTCACGTTTGTTTTGTAGTCCAGCTTTTTCATGATGACGTTTGTCCATCAAACAAATGTGGGACGAAAAGTGGAAGTGTTCATTGTTGCATATGTTTTTTTTAATAAAAAATATATTATTTGTACATGTCTTTTCATTTATTTTTAAATAGGACCTTTGTTTAGGTGTTTATCCTGTATATAATGATTATTATCGTCATTTGGCTCTTCTCTCTTTAAGTAAAATAAAGTTTAAAAAAACGCGTGATTAAGTGCTGTCTGCTGTATACATTACGTTGACGTTGAACAGGGGAGACATTGTTCAACTTGGACATATTTAGGTCAGAGTGTGAATTAAGGTTTACGTCAGTCACGTGGTGCAGGTCAGTGGAACAGGAGAACTTTTGTATCCTGCTGCTATCATTAAGTCCCGTTTGAATAGAAGAGACCTTTGGAGAATCACCGCCCAACTACACCCACAACCCACTTGAAGTTACCTAAACAATTTAAACATGAAACATCTCCTTATATTTATTAGTTGGAATTAACTTGATTAAAATAACAAAAAGAGCATTTATTATCTAGTTGTAATTAAAAAAGCAACAGGACTGGTTTCTTTGCGCTGGTAAAATTCACCACCCGATTTGGTGTGTTACTGAAGGGAACAATCTAATCTTTTTGGTTCTTCTTTGGTTACCGGGTACAGTTCAGCAGACTTTCTCGCATCCTTTTCGCTTTATTTGCGCGTACAGCTCGTAGTAAAATGACATCGTAAGAGATGGCAACAATACAGTTTCACGTATATATAGTGTTTAAAATTATATATACATATATACATATATATATGTATATATATCGCATATGTGAACGTGATATATATATATATATATATATATATATATATATATATATATATTCAGCCACGTCACGTAGTATGCGTTTTAAGACTTCGTATTGTCTTCAATATCAGTTTAAATAAAATAACATGTACTTTGAAAACATATTTTAATTCATTTAAAGAATATTAAGATGCTGTGACCGATCATTAAGGTTTTTGTAACGCTATTTGAGGTCAAGTAACAGGTAAAGAACCTGAATTAACTTCCTTAAGTTCCGTCTACAATAAATTCAGACACGGAAAATAACACACATACAATATCTTATAATCATAACTTTAAATTCTGTTGTTCTTTTCTGCCAATAAAATGGGAATAAAACCACAATACATTTTATTTATGACTCATTATGACTATTTACCTGTAATGTATATTTATCTTATTTTGAAAAGCTAACCAGAAGCTGTAGCGGTTCACTTAGTTGCGCTTGTCTGTCCTACTCGCAGCATCACAACATTGTCCTGCTTTGTTGAAGGGAACAGAAAGCGACGCAGTGGTCTTCGATGAAGGTAACAAAAATAACGTTTAAAACATTTAACATTTGTGTTATTGCTGCATATGGAACTACGTTGTCCATGGTAACTTATACCGCGGGTATTTTACTGTAGTGTGTGTTGTTTAAAAACTGTACCGAATCGAACGTGACATCATTGAAGAGGTCCGTGAATGCGTCACGAACGGACAGTGTTGTATTTAAATCCTATTTGCCGGCTTTTGACGTGAGGTTTGTTCAATATTATGTGTTTTCGTCTGTAACGACGTGTCATGTGATTATTAAACGCGGTTCGGATGGTGTTGTTTTGGCTTGTGTTCGCTTTGTTTACATGTAGAAACTGAAGCTAATTCAGGTAATTCCCGGTTAATCGTCACCATTTCGCGGACTTTAGTCGGTGGTCGGAGCAGTTGGGTTTGTATTTGGTGTCCTTTTCTCCTTCCTGTCTGACTCTCCATCATCGGTCACCTTCATTGAAGAGATGCCAAGCCTCTGGGCCTGGGGCCTCTTCACCTTCGCCACCACCTCCATCACCAGTGTATTTTTTGTGCAGACGAGTGCAGACGGCGCTGTACAGATGAAAGATTCAGAATATCACATTTTTATCTGCGTCTGCTGTCTCACTCTCAGTGACTTTTTGTTTGTTTGGCTTGGATTATTGGTGCATTGCAGCCAGGCGGTGAGTTGGGCGGGCGGGAGGGGGAGAGAAAGGGAGGCGGAGGCAAAGAGGGAGGAGAACAAGTGCACCTCCATCATCCGAGCAGTATTCCGCAGCTTTCACTGTTTACTTTGTATGAAGAAACAAAACAGTTCTTCAAAACGTCAGGGATGACGGATGTTACGGCTCCACCGTGTCGCAGTTAAACTAAATATGACGCTGCAGTACAGATTACCTGTAGGATTGTGTTAAAATAAACTTGCATTCAACGTAATGTATATGCTGAGCAGGTGTTGTGTTCCAATATCAAAAACTTCTAAAAGTCAAGAGATTCCAAATATTAAATGGTTAAAACAGTTGTTTTTTAGACATTTTTTTTGACGTGCAAAACAACACCTGGTGCATTACTGCCACCTAAAGGCTTGGAGTGTTAAAATATTAGAATGAATGTAAGTAAGCAGGAAAGGCGGTTTTATTTTTGTAATTGTTATCTGAAATTCATTCATTTTTCCTCATCCTCTGTTGGCAGTGGTAAAGAAAGCAGACTTGGGTTCACAAAGCTTCAGGTGCAAATCCACCAGCTCCCAGGGAGTCACTGAGGCGCTCTGATCATAGCACTGTGCTGACCCACATAACTTCTTGCGGGCTCATCACCCACAAGAAGACTCACAGTATGGTGCAATTTAATTAAGGTGGTGCCCGCTGCCCCTGCAACCGAGCAACAAACAACAGAGGAAGATGAATGAATAAAATCCTCATCCTTTCAACTATTCTTGGGTCACAGGGGCAGCAGTCCTCACGACTGCCACCCAAAACACACTGCTGTTTGCAAACTGTTAACCTTCCTGTGGGTTGAGTTAACCTTGCAGCTAGTGGAATCGAACCTTAAGCCTTGTGGACCCAAGTCTGCTTCCTTAACC
>JAFBJS010000141.1:121442-128987 GCA_016785265.1 Paraplagusia blochii
AGGGAGAAGACTCTAGGCAAAGATCATCCAGCTGTGGCTGCCACCCTCAACAACCTGGCTGTGTTGTATGGGAAGAGAGGAAAATACAAAGAGGCGGAGCCTCTATGTAAGAGGGCTCTGGAAATAAGAGAGAAGGTAAACACCAGACGCTGAATACAAGAGCTAAGAGTTGCGGACATTAATAGTGCAGCAGAAAAATATGGCAGAGACCTAACAGTCGGTGTTCATGTTTCCACATCTCCTTTAACACCTGTGGTCTGGGTAATGTGGCCAATACTGGGAATTATGTGGGTATCTGATGGATGTTGTGCCTCTTGCCTCAATTATTAAATTAGATGACACCAATAACAGTCTTTTATTTCTAAAGTGCAGTCACAGGAAATGGGCTGTTAATTTGTCCTTTATGTGGTTCCAACCTTACAGTCTTTCTATTCTGTTTTGTGTTTGCAGGTCCTGGGTCGATACCACCCTGATGTGGCCAAGCAACTGAACAATCTGGCTCTGCTCTGTCAGAACCAGGGGAAGTACGACGAAGTAGAGTATTACTACAGGAGAGCTCTGGAAATCTACGAGTCCAAACTGGGGGCTGACGACCCAAATGTGGCCAAAACCAAAAACAACCTGGTCAGCACACCACAATCACTCCTGCATTGAAGCAGACACTTGTTGTCCCCGCAGTCTGTCTCAGACATGGCTGAACGATGTCTGTGTTCTCTGCCTTTAGGCCACCTGTTACCTCAAACAGTCAAAGTTCAAAGATGCAGAGGCTCTGTACAAGGAGATCCTGACCAGAGCTCACGAGAAGGAGTTTGGATCAGTCAACAGTGAGTAAACAGACTGGAGCCTGTGAAACACATCAATATCTTTCGTCTGACTGTGTTAAAATCTGACACTCGTATGTAGGAATTTCACCCATGATGCTTAAGTGGCAGTAGGTGGGTCAGCCATCACATGACCTGGGTCTGATAACAAGGACAAACCACAGACTATAAAGCTATTAGTCTGCCATAGTTTGAGTGAGTTTGTCTTCATTTTTACAGATGACAACAAACCCATCTGGATGCATGCGGAAGAGAGAGAGGAGAGTAAGGTCAGTAATTAGAAGTGAATCAGATTCATGTTTGAGTTCACTCTGAGTTCACTTTTTTATATAGCTGCTTTCTTTACTCTCTTTACTGCTGGAAACTGCCCTGTACTTTTAATAGTGCACTGCATGGAGGAAACAGACACTGACGTGTTCATTGTTGTTACTTCATGTTCATTATGGCTACAACTGGATTCAGTCTGAACCCTCAGTCAACATACAAAGCCGTTCATCCATTCTTGGTGTTCATAAAGACTCTTAAGACATGATGAGGAGCAGAACCAGTGTAAAATTCAAGAGGGGGCTGTTTAGTATAGGTCAGTGATCCCCAACCACTGGGCCGTTGACCGGTACTAGTCCGTGGGTGAATTGGTGCTGGGTCGCGAAGAAATGTTTCCTTTTCGCCCCATCTGACTATTACTTACACTTGATCCATACCCATATCAACAAAAGAACTGAACAATAGAATGGCTAGGATTCCATCATCAATAGTGAAACTATATTTGATTAGGAAATATTTTCTCATTGGAGACAAAAATAAACTCGAAATGACGCAGAGTCATTGATACTAAGATTTCAACCTTGTATACTGGTCTGGTAGCAGAAAGTTATAGGCTGCCCATGCACAGTTAATTTGGGTAGGAAGATTTTATACATATTTCAGAACACCGGGAATTTTATTTTCTTAAGGTGTATTTATCTGCCACAACTGTATGACTGGTCCGTAAAAAAAAAAATGAGACATTTAACCAGTCTGTGGCGCAAAAAAGGTTGGGAAACACTAGTGATGTGTAGTGTTATTGTAAAAAGATTAGTTGTCACAGCTTGCCAGACATACATAAACTGGTGCCTACATAACAGACACAAGATGAACCCATGTCCATGTCAAGATGCAGGAGCACAACATTCCATATTTCAGAGGTCTGAAGAAAAAAGTATTGTGAAGCGACTGTATTTGAAGCACACACCTGCAGAAACCTTTTGTAACAATAAAATCTCTCGAGACAGAAGTGTGTCCTGGTCTGCTTATTTGTAGACAACACTTTCTACTATATAATTGTGATAATGGCTCATTAATTACCCTGGGACGTAGCACTGTCCCATAACTATTCCTAATATTTGGGGAGTAGAATATTTCAATTCTTTCGACAGGATTTTTGACTGGAAACAAATTGTGTGTTTTTTATCTGTCAGGGTAAACGTAAGGAGTCTGGACCAGGAATGTATGTGGAGTATGGCAGCTGGTACAAGGCCTGTAAGGTGGACAGGTGAGTGGTTGGCTTTTCCGTTCTCCATTGGTCTCACTTTCACATTAATTTAATTTTTGGCACTTAATTTTCTTCTTTACTTGAACCAAAAGTTTCCTTAAATGTGTCAAAAGGGTTTTTTTTTTCCTATTAAAGTTCAAACCTTAGTTTCAGTTAACACTTTCTTTACAACAAATATAAAGTTATGCATATTAACTTGCATATTTAATGTAATGTACATGTAAGTACATATTTGGTTGATGCCATAAACTGGCCAGGGTTTGCTTTGATTGTAATTTAGTCATGAAATAGTTTCCTCTGTCTGTTGTTGGAGTTGTTTTCCTACATGACCAAACTCTGCTGTGGGACAGGTAATATTTCACATTTGGTTTCCTCTGCAGTCCCACAGTGAACACCACCTTGAAGAGCCTGGGAGCTCTGTACCGTCGTCAGGGGAAACTGGAGGCAGCAGAGACTCTGGAGGAGTGTGCCAGCAAATCACGCAAACAGGTAGAGAGGGCACAGACGCTCCCTGACGTGCCCTGATTCACTGCCGTTAGATTAGATCTGATGAAATCTGATGATTTCATCATGGTCACTGCTGGGAGCTGTTTCATCGATTACATCAGATTGTTTCCTGCAGCATAGACACTTCTGTTCCAGGCCAAACTTTTCAAAGCCTTTTGTGTGTCTGGGTCCTCAGGGTATTGACGCCATCAATCAGAGTAGAGTGGTGGAACTGCTGAAGGACGGCGGCAGCGACAGGAGGCAGAGCAGGGAAGGAGGCGGCGGAGCAGGAGGACAGCGAGGGGACAACGAAGGAGATGACTCTGCTGAGTGGAACGGAGTCAGTTAAAAAATATGATTCACTAGTTGTTTGACCCAGAAATCTGCAGTGAAAATCTATCATTTATACGATGTTACCGACAGGGGGCGTTAAATCACAGCTTCCTTCTTCAGCATGTTGAAGTGTTTTGTATGTGGTGTGGTGGATGACACAAAAGTTACCAAGAGTAAAGCAAACGCCACTGTTTTCCATGAAGCTAAAACAGTGAATCCGTTTTTGTTTTTTTATCTTCAGGATGGTAATGGATCTCTGCGCCGCAGCGGCTCTTTCGGGAAACTCCGCGACGCACTGAGGAGGAGCAGTGAGATGCTGGTGAAGAAGCTGCAGGGGAGCGGACCTCAGGAACCTCGCAACCCTGGGTGAGAGGACCCTGCAGTTAAGACCAGTGCAGTATTATCTTTGGAAGCACCTACTCTGAAAATGATTATTTTTCTATGGTGGTTTTTAATACAGAAATGCTTAACAGTTGGGCTCCCTCTAGTGTCAGAATTTTAAAGGGTTGTCCTAGGAATAAAGTATAGTGATCCCTCTCCTATCAGAGCTGGTGTCTGCTAAGACCGAGTGCAAAAAAATTGGAAAAATTAAGTATAGGCCTTGATGGTTGTTTTCCTAATTTCTTTTACAAACATCTCCCACTCTTCATCGCCCCCTTTAGACTTGTATTATCATAGTTATGTCATAGTAGTAGCTGGAGAATGGAAATCTAAAACTATAAGACTATATACACCACCAGTGTAAAACTTTGAATTAATTACAATGCATGACAAAGTTTAGATTTCAGATAATTTTCTTATGAAAATAATAGTAAAAAAACATCCAGAATAATTCCAAAATGCAGTTAAACTCTTGTAAGAATGGAGTTACCAGAAAAATCTGATGGACTGAGGGAGTGACAGGAGAACTGTAAAATAGAGATGGAATTCTGTAATGTTTCTGTAATGTCTACCTAATGGTAAACTTTAGGTTACTTTTCTTGGTAAATGCAATAAGAAAATAAAGTAGTTCTTCTCATCTACTACTGTGTACTGTATTTAACTCTTGGACAGCTAATCTTCCTCACATCTGCACATTGTGTGTTCCTCAGGATGAAGCGAGCGAGTTCCCTCAACTTCCTCAACAAGAGCACAGAGGAGACCACACAGGTAACATCAGCAAGTCTGTGAGATGAGTCCATGAGAGTAGTATGACAGTGGTTCATCTGTGATAGAGGAGAGTCAGGACAGTTGTGAGACCAGCCATGATGGATGGATTAGAGACACTAGGAATAGGTAGAACACAGGAGACAGAGGTGGAGGAGTTAAAGATGCTGAGATTCTCTTTAGGAGAGACAAGGACGGACAGGATCAGGAATGAGGTGATTAGAGGGACAACACAGACAGGAAGGTTTGGAGAAACAGACGGATTGAGATGGTTTGGACATGTTCAGAGGAGGGACAGTGGATATATCAGTAAAATAATGATCCTAGAGATGGAGCTACCAGGTAAGAGACAAAGAGGAGATTGACGGATGCAGTGAGGGAGGACATGGAGGTGGTTGGAAACTGCTGAAAAAGGACAAGCCAAGAAGAGAAGATGTTTAAGTGTAGAGGAGATTCAGTACTCACCCAGACCCTTGTTTGTCTCCAGGACAACAACTCTGGACTCTCAGACTGTCGAGGTCTGAGTGCCAGTAACGTGGACTTGTCCAGGCGCAGCTCCCTGCTGGGTTAGACTGAGGAGGAGGAGGCGATGGTGGAGAAGAGCTGTTCCCAGTTGTGGTTTGATCAACCAGACACACTTGTTAACATCTCAACACACTTGAAACAAGAACACTGTAAAAAAAAAAAAAAATACAAAAAAAAAAATTCTAAACAATCACGTTAGACACTATCATCATCATCTTCATCTTTGCTGCTGCTGCGCTGTATAAACCCTGCTTTATATAAAATAGTATTTAGACAAACATGTATCAGCATGCTGCTTATTAGAGAGGAAGGTCTGCACCTGAACGCCTCATACAGTACAGTAAACTGTAACAACCTCCTCCCCATTCATGTCCAACCTTATGTTTGGTACAATGACCTGGTCCTACACTTCACACTACACACTGTAGTTGTAATCAAGAATGTGAAATAGTTTCTTTAGTTTAGGAAAAGTTTCCAAATGTCAGCGAGCTCTAGAACAAATCAGCTATAATCACTGAATGACGTTATCTTTTGGCCTTGGTTTTTCTGTATATACTGGTCTAAATTATTATTTTTTTGTAAATAACCAGCTTTGTCCTTTTGTTTACACCTGGTGGCAGTGAAGAGTGTAGAGACAAATTGAAGGAGGTGAAAGTAGGAAGGAAGGAAAAGTCTATTCAAGGCTGACGTCAGTATTAAATCCAAAAAATGTTGAACACTGTTGGGTTTCATTGTTGTGAATTAAGACATTTTTTTTTTTTTACGCATAAGTCAATTTGACCTTTATTGTTGTTCAATGACTCAACTTTGATAATGTTGAAAGCTCAGGCTCGTTGCCTGGTTCTTATTTTTAGTCGGCCTGGTCTCACACTGGGACTCTTGATATTTCATGACATCACAGCCTAAAATGTCTGGTATTGGTTTTTTTTTTTTCAGAGCACAGTTTTTACTGGTACTGTTTGGTCTCAGCTCATTCATCAAGTTCTCTGATCACTCGGCAGCTCTGACAATGGGAAACAAAATAGCGCAGAGGAATTGTGGGTAAAAAAACGCCACTATATGAAAGTGAGTCATGGGAAAAGACGTTTGTAGAAGAAAGTTGAAACAACAAATCGCACAATAAAACCAACACAGAATGAAGACATCTTTACTTTTATTTCTTGGTGCTTTTATTTTGGCAGTTGAATCTGAATTGACATATAAACCTCAAATCATTATGACAGAATACAATATCAACTACTACAAAAGTATTTGTTCTCAAACCCATGTTGCAGCAAGTTTTTTTTCGCGTTCATCCCACTGAGCTGAGTTGAAAGTGAAACCACATCATCAACAGTCAACCAACCAACCAGTCAGTAATCAACTCATGTTCACTTCATGTTTTGTAACTGTTGAATTCTCCAAAAACTTGCTCTGTCTGGTCGGGAACCAAAGATCTTTTGTGAACTGTTGAGCCAATAAAATTTCAGCTAAGTGAAAGCTACGTCAGGGTAAGAGGAAAATAACAGTGACTAAAACATCCAGAATCGGTTGCAGCTCTGATCCAAGCTTCATGTTACACCCCCACCCAGACCAGTACGTAGTCGCTGCTGAGTATTATGGGATCTGTGTATGTGATCGCTTCAAACATCAGCTTCTGTTGTGCTGATGTCACATATTCAGTGTTGTGCAGGATTGTATTTTATCACCAATTCAATAAAAACCTCCTCCTTCAAATCAATCTCAGTCTGTTGTTTCCATCCTTGACCAGTGTGGTGTCAGTGTTGTTGGGTTTGTTTGGGTACTGGCTAATGCTAGCATGTTTAACAAAGTACAGGTAAAATTAAATGAGGTAACAAATGAAATAAAGACCATTCCTGAGGTTAAAACATGTTTAAAAAGACACCCAATGCACATTTTACATGAAATATGTGCGACATTTGTTACATGTAGGAACATGTAACAATTGTTGCACATTTTTCATGTAAAATTTGAGTTGAGGGTGAAAATGTTAAATCATACATTTTGAAACGTTAAAATCACAAAAGTTGTTTATATGAATATATTGTGTATCTACTGTATTCGGTTCTTTTCCTTAAAATAATCAAGTCCTTTTGTGTTTTGAATTTTTTTTTATTTTTCTCTTCTGAACCAACCAAACTTTTCCTCACATAAAAGGTTCAAAAGGTTTGCAGAAATGTGTTTTGAGTTGTGGTTGTCTGTGTTAATGGATGTGGACCATAATTGACTAAATGATGGTTCATATCCATGCTGCCCTCTGTGTGTATCTAAAAAAGTTCATACATACATATATGTGTGTGTGTGTGTGTGTGTGCATGTATATATATATATATGTGTGTATATATGTGTGTGTGTATATATGTGTATATATATATGTATATGTGTATATATGTGTATGTGTATATATGCGTATATGTGTGTATATGTATATATGTGTATATATGTATGCGTATATATGTGTATATATGTATGTGTATATATGTGTATATATGTATGTATGTGTATATATGTGTATATATGCTGTCTCTTATACACATCTATTTAAGGTAGCTATAATAACGAGGCAGTGCAACCGTTGTCGGGCAACTACTTCTTAGAAAAAAGATCAATCTGAAACACCCCATCAATTGCATTGAATTCCTTGGGCGTTTAGTTAAGCAACTGGACTTCTTCTTGGAGTTGAAAGACGTTTCATTCCTTAAA
>JAFBJS010000141.1:129064-178238 GCA_016785265.1 Paraplagusia blochii
CAAAAATTGTTTATATGAATATATTGTGTATCTACTGTATTTGGTTCTTTTCCTTAAAATAATCATGTCCTTTTGTGTTTTGAATTTTTTTTTTATTATTTTTCTGTTCTGAACCAACCAAACTTTTCCTCACATAAAAGGTTCAAAAGGTTTGCAGAAATGTGTTTTGAGTTGTGGTTGTCTGTGTTAATCGATGTGGACCATAATTGACTAAATGATGGTTCATATCCATGCTGCCCTCTGTGTGTATCTAAAAAAGTTCATACATACATATGTGTGTGTGTGTGTGTGTGCATGTATATATATGTGTGTGTATATATGTGTGTGTGTATATGTGTGTATATATATGTATATGTGTATATATGTGTATGTGTATGTATATATGCGTATATGTGTGTATATGTATATATGTGTATATATGTATGTGTATATATGTATATATGTATGTATGTGTATATATGTATATATGTATGTATGTGTATATGTGTGTGTATATATGTGTGTGTGTGTATATATACAGTATATTTGTATATGTATGTATGTGTATATATGTTTGTGTATATGTGTGTATATATGTGTATATATGTGTGTGTATATATGTGTGTATATATATATATATACACAGTATATTTGTATATGTGTGTATGTGTATGTATGGTATGTATGTATGTGTATATGTGTATGTATATATATATATATTAATATATGTGTATATATGTATATATGTGTGTATATATGTATGTATGTGTATATATATTAATATATGTATATAAATGTAGGGGGGGGGGTGTATTCATCTGCTGTAGATATTCACACTAACAAGAAAACCATAGGAAAAACAAAATGATAACGTAGGAACTCTGCAATACAGTTGACTGTCAGACACTGTTGTGCCGAGAGGGAGAATTACAGAAACAGTTATTTGAGAAAGCTGAAAAAAAATATTTATACAATTATAAAAACTCTATCCCAGGGTGTAAAGAATACCAAGTGTTCTCCAAGTGTGGAGAATCTGTGTGGATTTTACTTGAACAAAGCTTTGTACAACAGCAAATATTAAACAAATATTAATATTTTTTATTGGTTCCTTCTCAGTCCAGACTGCAGGTTCATCCTTAACCACTGCTCTGAGCCTCTGGTGTCCAGAGACTGTCCAGGAGACAGGAGTGTTCTCTGGGTCTAGCTGTCTGGTCTGGTCTGGTCCTGGCTTTAGGTTCTGAGAATCTCTGCTTTCTTTTCAGTTCAGTGATGATTGAGGCCTGGTGAGATCAGATCTTCTCAGATCACAAATCTAATTATGTTTGAGTGATGAAGTCATCTTTTCGCCACCAGCAGCTGGTCAGAAAGTCCCCTCAGATGTGGAGGACGATGAGTCAGATTTCTCCAGTGTCACTAAGACCTTTGATGAAGAAACGTCCAGTGGCATAGACTGGACTTGTCCCGATCCTGGAACTGAAGCAGCAACAGGAGCCAATGAGGTGAGAAGAGCTGATGAGTCATTCTGATGTATGTGTTGATATCATGAACACCTTTTACACCAATAGTATAGACTATAGATCAATCTGAACACACCATCTTCCAGTGGTGATGGAGGAAACCAGTTGTCCACTGTTTTTTAATCAAAAAAACATTTGTGGACAGTGAAGTAAGAGGAGACATTAACTGAAACTCAATAAATTATGTGTAAATGCTTGTCCCCCTACCAACAACGTCCCTCAGATGAGACTGGTCCAGATTTAGCATCATTAACAGAGGGACAAACAGACCAAACTTTATATTTCTTTAAAAAATATATAATGGCAGGTGTTTCTGGCATTTTGTGCACATTTTCTCTCCTCTACAGGTAAATAATGCAGACTTTTTTCAAGTGGAAGCAAAGTTTAGTTTTGCGACCAACCAAAGCTTAATATTATTCAAACAATGGGAATTTTAATTTTATAGTATTTGTGTTTTGTTTCTTTATCTGTAACCTTCCCAGGTCTATTCTAATGCATCAAGCCAAAAACCTTTGCGATATCAGCACATACACCACTAATACTACAAAGCCTACCAATATATAGTGTCTCTATTGTGGGGGGGCAGCTCTAGTATGCATTCAATATGACCCCGTGGACCTCATATGCCACAATGGTCTACACTAGGGTGGTTAGTCTGGTGTCCGTGGTCAAATCTACAAATGTGAAAATCCTCCTTGTTTTGACTTTGTGCAGCTGGACCTGTGGAGACACATCATTTTGATTTATGGATCCTTGAACAAAGTTTTCTATGTCTCTCCTGCTGCCCCCAGCTTTGTCTTCACCCTCATTAGCATGACTGGAACGTTCATCTTGATAGAGGACGATGACCACCAATATGAAACTCTGTCTCACTGGAGGGCTGAACCACTTTTGTGGACCATGGTGGTTTTAGACGCTTCTACCTCTGAACAAAGGTCCACGGGAAAAATCTGCATTTAATTACCACGAGACACGTCTATTGATAAGTAACTGTTGCTTTAATCACTGCGATGACTTTTACAATTAGCTTAAAACTCAGCTAATCCTAAAATCCATCCACAGTTGTGTCATGTCAGGTCAGCATCATGTCAGGTCAGCACTTCCTCCTACTCCTTCTTTGTCATCTCCAGAAATTCCAGCTGTGGTGTGACTTGTGGGAGTTCAGAGAATGGACTGTATGTCCATGACCAACCAGGGGTTGGTTGACGATGCATCCATGAGAGGACTGGAGTATCCAGACCACTTGTGCTGTGACCTTGGACAAATGACTGCCACACAAGGAGGACCTGAGAATACAGAGTGTCCCTGTGTGTGTTTTCCACACCCGTAAATAAAAATAAGACAACAAAAACAAAAGTTTCTGAGTGGCCTGGTATCAAATAAATTGTGGTCCAGTGTTGGTCCACACCCCATCGGTTGAAATATTTTTCAAAATATTGTAGTACATGTTTTGAAAAAACAAAATTCCACCAGGACTTTTCTATAAAACCAATGAATAAACTTGTTAGTTACGGCTCAAACTCAAACCTAGGCTGAAACACAGGTATTAGATGGACAGGATTGAATTGAGGAGTCTCCTTCAGGACGTTATGGGATTATCATCTGGATGGATTGTATGAAATGCAGTCAGATTTCAGAAAAAAAAAGACCCAGACAAACGAGAATTGTTTTCTTAATATAATTTTCCATTTTTTTTATTCCAAATGGTTGATGGGCATAAAGTGTGTGAGTTCTGTGTTGTCAGTGATTGTTGATGTGAAGGAGAAAAACGAAGCTACAGACACAGAGAAAGAAAACTTCAATTGCACTGATTCATGGTGCTTCTCTGGTTTAATGGAAAAAAAATGACCTGGGACTAAAACTCTGAGGTTCCTCACTGACACCGGCTGCCATGGTTCCACATGCAGTTTTCTTTTCTTTTCTATTTTGTCCACCACTTTCCTGAAGTCCTGTCGTCCCTCTGCTCAAAACCTACATCTGTGTGGTCTCTCTCTTCTACTGACTGTTCAGTCTGTCTGTCTTCATGCAGCTGTAACTCTCAGAAAGGCTGCCTTTACCCATAGTTCCTCTGTGCTTTTGGTTTTATGGCTCAGTGCTTCAAGGCTTCCTGGTCTTTCTGTGTTTGACGGCGACTTTCTGCTCTCCTCTGCTGATGGCTTTTTAAATTCATTATTTCTGAATGTGAGATTTTTTTTTCGGTACGACATAGACGGCATTTCTAAACTTAAACATTTTCGCATGCATCTGCACAAATACACAACCAACCAAGCCAACTGACCAACCAGCTTTTTATCACGTTTTCTTCTTTAATTACCCTTCTACAAAAAGTACGTGTCATCATCTGACAGAGATGGTTAGGGAGAGAGGGCGGAGAGCAGGAGGCTTTGCTCAGCTTTAAATTTCTTTCTCCCTCGTCACCACCTTCTGTTAAACACCATCTCCTGAAGGCAGGTATATAACATGTATGCTCTCTGCATAAGTTCAGTGCAATACCTGGACCACTACTGCGTTTGTTTGATTTGTTTTTACGGACGGTCCAGATTAGAGCAGAGTCTTTTACTCTCGCCCTCTCAAGGCAGTGATTACAGGGACAGCGAGGAAGGAAAAGGATGGAGGAAGGAAAGAAAAGAAAAGGAAGAGGAGACGATGAGAACAAAGCATATATGAGAACAGTGGAAGGGTTTAACATCGCTTTCTCCATAACAGGAGAAATTAGGGGTGAAGCTGGGGAGGAGGGAGGTGAAGGAGGAAAGGTGGAGAAGCAGCACAGTTGATTACAAGTCGCTCTCGCCGTACAGAGCGCTGGAGAAGGAGATGTAGTCCAGGGCGTCACCTGGAGCGCCAGATCCGGAGTACCTGGTCATGCGGCTGATGCAGTACTCGGCCTGCTCAGGCGGCAGCTCCCTGCGCAGCTCCTCCACTGTGATGTAGCTCTGGAGGAGGAATAAGCAAGGAGTGTTTTGTCATGTCACAGTTTGGAAATGCAGGGTTAGTTTCAGTGAGGTGGACAGCGTCCTCCTTGGTTTTCCATCTTTTTGAGAGAGAAATACAACATCATGAGCGTGTTGTCTACACACCCTGGGGTTTTACTGCCAACACGGGATTGTTTGTTCTCACTGTGCTTGGAAGAACTATGTTTTCACACTGACTAACAAATGTGTGATATTCCTGCACAGCATCTGTAATGATATTTTGAGCTTTCCAGATTATGTCCGAAGAAAAGGCGGAGCTGGCTTCTGCAGAGATACATAGATAATCACTAGAAAATGAAGTGGTGGCCTAATGTATGTAACAAAATGTATGGTTTAATGCTTGTAAAAAGCATTAAACCATCACCAACATCTTCACATATATGTTGTAAATATTATATGACTGAGCTGAGTGAGTGTAGAGCAGGCCACAGGTGATACTAACATTTGAGTCATGGGCCAGGACAGAAACAGAAAGATTGAGTATTTCAGTGAACTAAGATAAATGATGAGCAAAGTACTGGACAAAGGCTAAATGCTTTTAGCCTCTTTGAGACCATCTATTAGGGAAAAGCTGTCTTTGCAGGGAAAAGATAGAAGGATAACGATAACATAAATTAAAAGTAAAATTAGGACATGTTGGGCGGGCCGGATTATAACGCCAAACGGGCCGCATCCGGCCCCCGGACTTTAGTTTGCCCAGGTCTGCTCTAGACCATCTATTGGAAATCCTGGCTTTGCAGGTAAAAGGCAAAGGGCTAACAATAAAATTAATTAACTGCATAATTTTGACGTGTTTGCCGGGCCGGAATAAAAAGCCAAACGGGCCGCATCCGGCCCCCGGGCCTTAGTTTGCCCAGGGCTGGTTTAGAGTGATGAAACTAGAAATCCCTTAAATTAAATATTAACAAAAAAGATAAATAGATCATTATCATCTGCAGTAGCTGTTCATCAAAGTGAATAGCTGAAATTGGAAGATGATTAAAAATACATTAGTTGAAAAAATCATAGCGTACCCAGACATCAATCCACATAATGACAGTAGTTGTCCTACAGGTCATTAAGTTTTCTTTCTGTCATCCATTCACTTTGTTTTCTTTTCTTTGCCATTATATTAATAAGTAAATGCCCAGAGTGGAGAGGCTCTGTTTCCAAATTCTGCTGAGATGAGCTTAAACGGAGGATAAGAATAGATGATCCTGCTTCTGCTGATGAAGATAAATGTTGAAATCCATGTGACTCACCTTGTCTGAAGCCAGAATTTTGAAGGAGGCCATGACTTGTTCTGCAGTGTCTGTCTCAGCGGTCTCGCGGGTCATGAAGTCGATGAAGGCCTGGAAGGTCACCACGCCTGCGTTGTTGGGGTCCACCAGTGTCATGATGCGTGCAAACTCCACCTCACCCTGTCCACGGAGAACGTTAATGTTAACATTCTACTGATGGGAAATGATGTACTGTACCTTAGTCTGTTTAAATATACTGACCAGATCGTAACCCATGGAGATGAGGCAGGCGCGGAAGTCGTCTGGGTCCATCATGCCGTTTCTCTTCTGCAGACAAAATAAAATGAGCTTAATAATGACTGGACCAGGACATGAGTCCAGCCTCAAACTCTTGTGTGTTTTTTGAAGGCCTCACCCTGTCGAAGTGGTTGAAGGAAGCTCTGAACTCGTTGAGCTGTTCCTGGCTGATGCCCTTGGCGTCGCGGGTCAGGATCTGGTTCTCCACCTCGTTGATGGTTCTGGCAATGGTGGTGAGGAGCTGCTCCCAGCCCACACGGATGTGCTGCAAAAAGAAGTGAAGAATTAGACGTCAGAGATCTTTAGGACCTCAGTTGTGACTAGCAGGTGGTGGTGAAGAAGATCTCACCTCCATGGAGTAGTTGGTGTGCTTGTTGTCGAAGATGAGGGACTCCTGGCTGAGCTGGTGGTCTCCCTCCAGCTTGTCGATGTTGGATTTGTAGTTGATGATGTTCTGCTCGTACTGCTTCAGGCTGTTCATCTGTTCCTCCAGGGAGCCGGCGATGTCCACAGACACGTGGCTGATCTCCTGCACGTTTGTCAAACAGAAGACAGGTTTCAGACACATGGGGAAATGTCTTTGAACTCATTACTCTATAATCAGGACTTCCACTGCACCTCCATCTTGGTTTGAATCCAGGGTCCGATGATGTTGGCCTGAGCGGCAAACTGGCGCCTGAGTCTCTCGTTGGCCTGCTGTCTGGCCACCTCCTCCTGGAGCATTTGGTCTCTGAGTGGTACCAGGTGCTTCACCTGCGGCGGAAATACAGGTGAACAACATTTTCCTGAGCAGCTCTGATCATGTTTGTTAACAACAGTGAACTCTGTGTGATGAGGTTCTGCCCCGACTCACAGTGTCCCACTTAGTGCTGATGTCCTGTGAGCTGAGGTTGGTGTAGGGGTTGATTCCGGACAGCTTGATGCCGTAGGTCTGAGCGATCTTCAGGATTTCGTTGTGGATGCCCAGGGTGGCCATGCGCTCCTTGTCGGCCTCGGGCAGAGTGGCCTTGAACTGGTCGTGGGCAGTGATCAGACTCTGATGATGAAGAAACAGGTTTATTTTGGAGTCTCCTCCTGTTATTGAGGTATTGTTTGGCTGCAGTCCACACCAACTGGGCTTGACTGCATAGAACACAGACCCAAAAGTGGGACAATGATGGTACCTGGATCTCCTCAATGCTGTGAACGATGAACATGTCCTGCAGGTCCTCCATGGCTCCGTCCATCCAGTTGTTGAAGGGCGCCGCCCTCTTGGCAAACTCCAGATACAGCTGATCAATGGTCTCCCACAGTTTCTCCACACGCTACATTGAATGACACGACACTCGTAAGATCTAACGCTCAGGTTTGGATAAACTGCTCCATGGTTTGGTTAGTTTAGCTCATGAAGTTTCACCTCCAGTGCGTCCCTCCTCTTCTGGGTCAGTGTCCCCAGGTTGTCCCACTGGTCACAGATTCCCTGACAGCGTGAGTTAACTGTAGCGGCATCATGGTAATCCAGCTCACTGATGGACATCAGGACATGAGCATTAAGGTTTCATTTACTGTCTGTTTATTTTCTTGGACAGGTTTTCAGGGATCATTCGAGAATTTTCAAATGATTTTTACTAAATCAGCATTTTAATAATAACACTGACGCTACTGTGCTGAAGCTTCTTATTGGCCCATCTCCCTTTACTGTATTTTTTCTTTGTTGTTTTTCACCATCTTTCTTAACAAACCGTTGTTATAATAGTTGCTCAGTTGAATCAGTTTATTCCAATCACTTTACAGACATCTCCAATCTATATTAAAAAATACATTTCAATCTTTACTAGGCCCCTTGAATGAATTGTTTTCAATAACTTTATTCCAAGAGGCGTCTTTGTCTTCTAGAGCAAAACCAGTTTCTTGGTTCTCTCCTGATTACCTCGCACAGACCGTCCTGTGTCTAATCTCTTGAGTGTCTTACTTCAGCTCTTGGGCAATGGCAGCAATCTGCTCCACTCTGTCCTGGTGAGCAGCCAGGTCGCTCTCGAAGGCCTCGTGCTTCCTCATGAGAGCTCTGATCTCCATCAGAGAGGCCGACTCGTAGTCCTTCTGGGACAGCAGATCCTCCTTACCTGAAAATGCACAGGACTTTGAAGAATCGTCTTCTCACTAAACCTAAAACCTTCTTCTTGTCTCTGTTTTTACCAGAAGTCCAGGCCTCGTGCATGGCGCACTTCTGCTTGAACTTCTCGGCCAGATGGTCGAGTCTCTCCAAACGACGGATCTCCGTCAGCAGCCACTCTTCATATCCTTTCTCCACCTGCTCCAGACCTTTCCATGCATTGGCGATGTCCTGGTGGAGGAAGAGAAGAAGATGTGACTCACCTGATATACACCTCAAAACATGCAGTCTCACACCATGACATCTCCTCCTTAAAACACTTACAGACACCATCTTGCCCTCAGAGGGCATGAAGGCAGGCCTGTTGCTCAGTCTCAGCTTAGTCTGCAAGGTGTTGAAGTTGATCTCCAGCTGGCACTTCTCCTGCACACGGGGAGGCTTGTGGACGCGACGATAGTCACGGAAGTCCTCCAGCTTCTGCTGCATGGCGCGCATGGTCTGCTCGGCCACACGGTTCTCCAGCCAGGGGATGGTGCGGCGGATCCACTCCAGCAACTGTAGGATGTACACGTTATACCATCTTTTTAGCATCTATACATGTTACTTAATATATTACCATCATTTTATAATCTAAAACTTCTGGTTGTTTTGTATCCTATTTTGCACACTTTTGTACAAATAAGATGGGAAACTAAGTCATTTGTAGATTTTTGTTTACTTATTGACTCTTCCTGATAAACCTGAATTTGTTGTGAGTGTGTACGTAATTTAAGAATCAGATGTGATAATGACGTCTTTGACAGACTCTGAGTGGGAGGACTAGGCTGCAGCTGTTCCTCACCTCACTGGCCAGCTTCTCATACTCCTCCATCAGTCTCTCGTTCTCCTGGTTGACAGCCAGGACCTTGCAGATACGGTTGGCAGCAGTCTCAGCCTGAAAATGAGAGAAAAATTCTAAATTTTTCTGGAACACATTAATTTAGGAACTGACTGCACAGTAGTATTGTGCTTCAATGAATTGAAATAAAATAATAAACCTCTGACCTGCTCAGCTCCAGCAAAGGCGTGGTAGAAGCAGGACACGTAGGTCATGATGGCCTTCTCATCAGGTTTGGGTGTGTTCACAATATCTTTGCAAAGGGATTGGATGGAAAAGAATAGAATAGATTAAATTCACCTTTATTGTCATTAGTCACTGGTACAGATTACAGTCTATTTATTTGAAAATTCAGAACAAATTTGTCAAACTGATGTATTCATTAATCGTTCATTTTATTAAAAAAACATTTTCTTCACAGTAACTTAAGATCTGTAAATTAGTTGACACATTAGAATAGAGATTAAATATGTTTATGTGACAGATTAACAGATTGTTTTGTTCTGGTCAAACCACTAACTCTGGAAGAAGTAACTGTTCTGTCTTTTCCCATCAATTATTTTCTTTATCTGTGTCACCTTCAGCATCAAGCATCTTGGGGATGTCCAGGAACTTCTCAGCCACATCAAAAGCAGTGTTCAGGTTACCGATAGGGTCGTCCTAGATACAAACAAAGACCATAAGTTACATCACACTGATGCCTGTTGCAGATGCATTCAGAGATTAGTTGATATTCCAAAATATTTGCTGGTAATTATTTTGTATCGATTGTTGCCGGTTTAACAACTATAACAGATCTTGTGTTTTGCACAGAAATCTAAGTAAATTATGAGGAAAAACAATGACACTTGGGATAGTAAATGAGCAAGACACCTTTCTCAGTTTGGAGTAGTCGATAAGGTCAGGTCTATGTCTGTGGATGAGGGCACACAGAGCCAGGCCATCCTTCCAGCTATGTAGGAAGAGAGAAAAAAATGGTCATGAGAAATTAGGAGGTTAATGTATATATATTTCAGAATTTGGTGGGAGAAAAATAATTGTTAAACGGTAAGATGATTTGTTGCAGTTCCTCGGTAAGGCCACAGTATGGGGTTGTAGACCCACCTGATGTGGAAGTTCTGCACATTCACATTCCTGTAGGGGGCAGTCTTCCTCTGGCACCAGAGCAGCAGACCCTCCTTAGCAGAGGTCTCTGCAAAATACAAGAGGGGGAGAAAGTGAGAGGGCGTCTCTAAGGAATGAATGATTCAAGAAATAAAGCGTTTTGTTTTTTTTTGATTAATAGCTAGAGAAGTAAATAAAAATAATCCCGGAATAAAAATATCTTGGGAAAAAGGTTGTGACAGTTTGAAGGCAATTTGAAGGATGAAGTCAAGTCCAGTGGAGACAAATGAAATGATTCGGATAGAATAAATCTTTTGCAGAAAAAGTTGAAGGAACTTTCCTTTTTTCTGCTTACAATAAGTTTTTCATTTTAAAGAGACAAAAAAAAAAACAGCGGACAACGAAGAGAACGAAGAGTCTCAGGTCTGTGCAGAGAAAATGATTCGTCTATAAATAAAATGACGTTTGTGTCAGAGAGCATCTTTAAGTCCTGCAATAGACGTGTGGTGTGCTTCTGCTCTGAAAGGTCTGAGCTCAGGGTTATGGGGCCTGTGACAGACTCATTCCCTGGGAGGGATAGGAGTCGATGGTACAGCCAACAAACTGATTGCCATTGATTGTCCATTACATGTCCATATTACATTTGGTGGTGTTCTGCTATCAAAGACTGTTCGCATTGACGGCAATCACATTCAAACTGTCACATGAACAATCATATGTTCTTGATGGTCTGTATTAGTGATGTCACTGTTCTAGATCATGTGACCACACACCTTCAACAGAGATGTCCTGGATGGCAAAGCGCAGGATGATGGTCCAGATCATTCCAAGGGTCATCTTCACGTTACCGTCCACAATTTCTATATAAAAATATACACATGTTTATACATGATTGGCGTCCATATTTATAGTCAAACAGGAAATGCTGAAACCTCCCAATAGCAGGAGAACAGAGTGTAAGAATGAATGAAAACAGTTCAGGATAATTATAAAAATTCTGTTGAGGCACATCTAACTGTCACCGTGAGCTCAATTCAATTCCCTTGAGTTCTAATCGTCTCCAGCCATCTGGTGCTTCAAGAGACAAGTTGGAGCGGGTGCAAAGGTGGCGTGGTGTTGTGAGGTATTAGAGAACAGGAGAAGGAAAAGGAACGAGTGTGTAGAAGTTAGCTTACCTTCAGCACCGATGGACACCAGCTTGACGCCCTTGCTGCAAATAAAGTCAAGAGCTTTGTTCACGTTGGCAATCTTGTGGAAACGCATCTTGCCCTTGTCGGGTTTGGGCAGTCTCTCGCCTGTCGGACATCAGGACACACAGATTTACACACAGAAGTCATTGGTGCATAGTTATCAACTTATCCACTTGGTGGCGATACTTGGAGACCAAGTGTACTCATCGACTTTCATTTAAAAATGTAATGTTAATGGGGTCTTACTCTACTTACTCATTATTGTCATTATGTGTTTGGTTTTGTACCTGATATGACCTCCAGCAGCAGCATAAGTTTGAGGCCATTTCTGAAATCCTCCTCAATGTTCTCGATCTGTGTTCCGGCTTTCCTCAAGTGGGAGTTGCACCAAGCTGTGAAGGTCTGAGAGACAAGGAGACAGAGTCATCAACACTGTCAGCCTGTCTGACTATGTGATGGATACAGTACATCCACAGATACTGACAGCCAGCAGATATTCTTACTGCACACACACACACACACACAGAAGAATTCAGACATTAGGCTGGACTCGACTCAACTCAACGTGGTGACCTGATTACGACTGTGGCTGCTGTAAGTAACAGTGCAGACACACAGTTTGAGAGACACCTTGTGTAACAATTACATCATATTCTGGACAAATTAAAAGTGACATCTCCATCACATTAGCTCGGTCTACAGTTTAGCATTCTCATTATTTTACTTTTGCAAGATTCCCTTCCCTTTTCTCCACTTTAAATGTTTTGCTCATTCGTATCTGCTTGTTAACTTAAAATATTAAATTCCTTTTTTTGTCATTGTGACATTGTGATTCACACCACAACGCACAACGAAATTTGGCCTCTGCATGTAACCCATCATCAAGTGAGCAGTGGGCAACTTTTTGAGCTTTTTTGAGGACACTGTCAGAGATAACTGAGAAAATATGATGCATTTTTATTTTGTCAAAATAATGATAATATAACATGCCTAAGTGGTTATGGAAGTGAGCACAGGAAGGTTCACAGTATGGAGCAGTGTGATTTGGGTGGCAGTTGTGGAGACCGCTGCCCTTGCAACCTGGTAATGGATAAGCAGATGAAACTGAATGAATGACTCTATTTAGGCTCCTGACCACTGGGTGTGTTATGTGTTTTCGTAGTTTCTACTCCATTAGTGGCATTGGCGTAAATGTGCAGTATAAGAAAGTCAAGTAAATCCTGCATGAAGATGTTAATGTTAATCAGGACGTTTTCACTCTTAAAGTGCGTCATTAAATTTTGGGAAATTATGCATTTATCTATTGTGCATATTTAAATTTTTACCTGTAAACTTTTTAAAGCCTCTATTTCAGGGGTGTCCACACTTTTTGTCTTGTGAGCTACTTTTTAAATGACCAGGCTGGAGTGATCTACCTAGATTGTAAATATATCTAACTATATTCATTTATACTACAAAGTAGATATATACTATACAGTTATACTGTCTGACTCAGACTTTAGCCCAGTGATTAGCATCCTGGAAAAGAAATAGATCTCTAGTTTTCATTACTATCATTTTTTATGTTATTGCTTGGAATCTACTAACACTCTTTTGGAGATCTACTGGTCTATCCTGCTCTATGTAGATGATGTCATATGTACCTCAGGAATCTAATGTTTGGTTCCTTGATGTGTTGTTGTTGCATCTCTAAAATTTCCAACAACTCACTTTAGTAACAGCTTCATGTGCAAATGCTACTGCTGCTGTTTATAATAGACTGTAGGCATTGATGTAAATTGCTCTCAGCCTCTGAGTGCTTGCCTTCTCTGCCGCCTGGAAAATGGCCTAATGGAAGCGTTGGTGCACATCAGGGACAGTGGAGCTGGTTCCATCAGCCAAATCAATATGTTTCTGAACGGTTATTAGGCCTTCATTGTGTTTAGCATCGTTGTGTGTGTGTGCGGGTGTTTGTGGGCAGATATTGTAGAGCAAAACTTTACAGAGGACCACAGGGAGAGTGTGTGTAGGTGTAGTAGCAAAAAGTGCCTGAGCTGCATATCTAACTGCAGATGATGGTGTGGGTGGATGCAGGAGGTAGAGACAAGTAGAACAAGGATGGAGAGAGAGAGGGGAAAGAGAGACAGATATGTATGAATAAGAGGTGAAATTAGGTTTCTGCTCAGCAGGTGGGAGCATTAATTTTACATTACAGCAGCAGCAGTACATCCAACTACAGTATGTGGGAAATGTTGTGATCATGAGCAGTGTGCGTGGGTGTGTGTCACTGTGAATGTCTGTGCCTGATTGTGAGTGTGGCTGCAGTCAACACAGAAAACATAAAAGAAAAATATTTTAGCCTGCAGGAACATAAAAAGGATAAAATATTTTTTATAAAATATTTTAGTTATTCATTTTTCCGACAGAGAAAATGATGAAAAACCTAACCGATAAAAAGTAAAGACCTACAGTGGCTTCTGATGGAACTCATTTTATATTCAGCCCTTTGTATCACCTATGAAGGTGATGACACTGAGTGTTCAGCAAAAACCTTTCCTTCATTTTCACAGATAATAAAGTTTGCTTATTAACAACATAGTGGTCTACTGATAACGGGACATTTTCTGTTAGTTAAAAATAATGTGGGTTGTGCTTCTACTGGTGGAATCACATTTAATAAACATCCTGCTGTCATTGCATATGGGCTCTTTAATCATCATACAATAGTAGACTGTGATTAATGTGTAACAGGATTCTGTGCTTGTTTTATCAAAGAATAATGGACAGCATTATGTCTAAAAGGTGAACTATTACTCATACCAGCTTTACTGGGCAGCATAATGAGGACCAAAGAGCCTTGCACACCTGGACCATAATTGGATGAAGAGAAAATGTAATTTGTCCTTGGGGCAATCTTTAAAAATATATATTTTTGTTGCCTTTCTAAGAATGCTTTAGATGGCTACCAAAGAATAAGAAAAAAATAGCAACATTGTATCAAACAGTCAACCAAAACGGTGGAAACTAATCATATTCTATTTATTTACAGTGGTGAACACCCTGTGAGCTCTACTGCGTACAATTGCAAAACTCCTAAATATTAATTTCATGATGTGATTGTTTTTTTTAACAAATCTTCTGTTATTTGTGAATTTTGCTACAGACAATGTTGAGAACTGACATTTTGAGACGGTCAAGAATTTAGTATTGTTAGCTTTTTGTGTAAACACAATAACAGGATCTCATTTCTGTTTGTTTGTATCTGTTTAGGTATTTACACCTTTTAAAACACAAACACATATTAAATATTATTTCATGACAAAATTTGAGATTTTGTAAAACAAACTTTTAAACTGCTGTATTTAAATAAGATATCTGAGTTTTTTTATAGTAAATGAGACACTAATGTGACCCCTCATATGCAATCATCTTAGCAACCTAGGTTGTGTTAGCAAAGTGGCAAACACACTGGATTTTGGTTGATTGATCCACTGTTTAAGGCTAGACTGTTATTGGTGGTCAAGGTCAGGTGCTTTGAGTTCTAGGCCGCTGATTTGAAGGATGCAAACCCTTTAGGTCATGTGACATATTTAGTTGGTACTCTTTAAAACTGATATCCTTAAAATCTTGAAGGCTAAAGGAAGACCTTCATAGATAGAGATGGAAAGTGGGACAGCAAGTGGAGAAGCGAGAGGAGTGACAGGAATGCCCGGGCCCTGGTGTAATTTGATGTAAGGGTTCTGAGAGGAGAGGAGGGCGCCCCCTCTCCAACCGGCCGGGGTCCCAGCAGGTGCTCGTCTCCTTTTGCCATGGATGCCCAAATTTAGACAGACTCTTAATCCAGCACACACAGGCCAGTAGGCCAGGGTGGAGAGGAGACAAGAAGGTGTGTGGAGGAGAACAGGGAGGAGGTAGAGGGGTGGGGGCTAAATTAAGGAGACGGTGGGGGCTAAGAAGGAGGTAGTGGTGGAGGCTAAATCGGTTTGCTATAGGACACCAAGGAACAGCTGAGCAGGCAGGATTCCTGAGGCGAACTGTAAGGTGCCCAGATGGAGTGAGAAGAAAAGGAATAAGAAAGGGTTGGAAAAACCAGGAGAGTTACAGTTATAAACCTGAAAAGGTTTCTGGAAATATCTGGGAAGATGGACATTGTCAGCAGCAGAGCTGAGCGGCTGTGGGTCAATGTGGTGGGATGTCATAAACCTAAGGGCTTAAACCACCTTGTATTTAATCTAAAAGCGTAGCAGCACATTAACAATTAGGTATCACAGGGGGTTTTATCTTAAATGCCCTGTGTTTGAACAGCTCTATTATCTCACTCTGTGGCCTTGCTTAAATTCCTGTGGTCCTCCACAAAGTCCAGTGGTATGAAGTCAACCAAGCCATCCCCCCACTGCTCTCCCCGTGTCCTCTCTATCCACAGCTGTCAGTCTAGCCTGGCACGGCTCAGCTCAGTTCTGCCTTTTTTTACAGGGCCTTCCTGTAAAAGTGAGGTCACTGTGGCCCAGTTGAATGCCTGTTATTACGACACCGCCCCAGGAGGGACTCTGGACCGCTAACCCACTGTACAGCTGACATTCACTCACACATGTACACATGTCACTTCTCCTGCTCATTAAACAAGCAAAGAGGCCATCAAAGACCGCAGCTTAGCCTGCAGTTGCAGTTGTTTGCCTCTTAGGGGAAACAATGAGCAATCTAAGGTTTTTGAACAACACATCAGCAGCTAGCAGTTTGATCTCAGGAAATGGATGGCAAATATAAAGATTAAAAAAATTAAGACAATACTGCATTTTCCAATTATAGTGCAAACATTTACATTTCACTCTGTTTTCACTATTGGGACATTGTTATCTGTGTAGCATACAACTCCTCTCTTCACACATGTTTTCTAGGTATGAAGCCAGTATTGTCAGTTTCACTTGATAAAATACGCGTACAACGTTTTTTAGTGTACCACTTAGATTACTACATCAGTAGATATCAAACTTTTTAATTTTGACTATACTTCAATGTTTTACCAGAAGTTGCATTTTTGAAGGGTTTGTAAATGATATAAGAAAATCATAATAAAAAAATAGTGGTTGCACTAAAACCTCAGAATTTCTTTTCTTATACTAATAAAGGTTTAATAACTAATTTTTAGAATACAATAGAACTTTATTATTAATCACTCGAGAGTATCAGCAGGGGCAGCCATCTGATCCAGCGCCCGGGGAGCAGTGTGTGGGCACGATACCATGCTCAGGGCACCTCAGCAGTAACTTGACAGTAGGAGGATTCAAACAGGGACCTTGTGGACCCAAGTCCACTTCTTTACCCACTAGGCTACCAACTGCCCCAATATAGTAAGTGATGTAATCTCTCAGACCTTCAGGAGAAGTCAGAGAGTTTCTGCAGTAGTTTGACAGCAAGCCCTCACTGCTCTTGTCAATGTCAGTAGATATTGAAGCCATATTAAGACCTGACAGGTTAACCAGTGAGTTGTGGTGTGAGTGAAACAGCGGATATATAAACAGCCCTTATTAAAACACCAATTTGAAGGTACATCCAATTGTCTTTCACACGTCTTAATATAACAGTGGTATTTTTATGTTTTAATAGTGAGGTAAAAATACTTTCCCTGACCTGACTGACTCGGCCCACACGTGCTTGTTGCAGATACCTTTGTCACACACCTGTTCAACAGTCATATTCCGGACACAAACACACACACACACACCACATTAACAAATCACATACAAATATATTAATAGTCCTTGCATACAAACACAGGGAATGTTTGTTTACATGGTCACTAAGTACAAAAGGACACAACGTTTTTTTTTTAAGATACAAAACAAAAAACAGAATTGTAGTCTTAGATTGGACTGGGACTGCTGCCATATGAGCACGTGGCTTACAGTATCAACAGTGTCTGTCCCATCAGGACAGATGAAACTAAATGGCCAACTACTGCTGCACTTTTGGCACAAATCAGATTTAGTTCCTGGAAATTTGTCCTCTATATTTCAGAATGGAACATTTTGGGGTACGTCTGATTTGCCAAAATACTTTTTAAATAATTATATATAATTATTGTTCTTACACATACATCACCCAATGCAGAATGGGGTAGTGACTCAATCCTGATTAACCGGGATTGTTTGGCTTCTGCTTCTTGTCTCGATTCACTCATTGAAGAGTCATATTTACTCAACAGATAAACAACCAGTGACCATTAAATCCACTCATATAAATATGTCCATATCGGTCAATACCAGGACAGCAGGACAGTAGTCCCGGACCTACATGCCACAACAACTCTCAATGTTTTTTTGTTTTTGTCCTCCTTACAGTTTTGGCCTTAATTCTCTCACAGGCAACAAAGTGACAGGACAGAGAAAGAGCAGATGAGTTATGACACATAACAGCTGCTGCCGACATTTAGGAACCAACTCCTCCTCCCTGGTGGCCTTTACATTCCCGCCTCGCTTGTCAAAGACACTGCTGAACTTGGGTGCCACAGGTGGGGACAATTTAGGACAATGACACAAGAGCTTGGAGTTAAGCCCGACTTCCTCCCTAACACACCTTAAACCACCAACCTGACCGCTATTGCCATGTGGATTTACTGTACTTCAACACTTACATTATACATTACAGAATTAACACCTGGTTCACAGCAGTGCACAGCACACAACATATGCTTTGTCCAGAGCTACTGCATTCACTACTGTAGGAAGTGAATGTTAAATTCTGAACCACACTCTGTGGTCACTGCTTTAAAAGGTTTCCAAAAAGATTAGAACTTTTTGTTGTTTTTCAGCAACATGAAAACTGTTTACCCTTCTCAACAACTATCTCTTTTTAACTCTCAGTAGTAAAACAAGCCCAGGTCCCAGAGATCCTGCTGACAACAGCATAATGCCTGTATTGCATTATAGTACACGCTACTGTCTAAACCAATGGGATTTACATCAATGTTAAAAGGATAAAAGGCCTAGGACAGCACTTGTACTCAAAGTCTGTTTGCATTCACGGTGCTCTACTCTGTATCAGATGACGTAGAGTTGTAATGTTGGCACAGACGGATGATGAGAGGACTGTCAACAGGTACATCAGGACATAAAAAGATGTCCAACAACTTGCACCTGCAATAAAAAGCTTATGTTTCAAAGTCCTCAGGATAAACTCCAATATGCAGCAAAACAGCCCTCACACTGTAGAGTCATTGTGACCTACGCAACAACCAAATGACTTGTACCATACGGTTGTACTGTCCTCCCAATCCTGCATCACTTCATGTATGTTAGCCAGGTGTGTCTCTTACTTCCAGCCCGCTTAAGTCACTCACTTGTTTTTGGTGCAGCCATCTGTCCGTCCACGTGCGCTGTCACTTTAATTGCTCATGTCAGTGCTGCAGATACATAGTGTCCTGCTCTGCTCCATTAAGCTGACTAGCATTGTGTTCCACTGTGTACCCAGGATGACGGAGACAATTTTGGAATAGCAGCCAAATTTGAGCAAAGTGCCGTTCAAGCGGCGTCCCTTTGTGATTTATGATCCTGTTCAAGGTCACAATGACATGGATTTTAAATTAGTGAAGGAATATAAAAAAACAGAATCCTTACCTGACATCACACAAACCAGACAAGTCCCTCACATATTTCTATAACCACAACCACATGTAACTGCAAATCAGGTCATTTTCTAAAATAATACTTTTTCATTGTGTTTGTCGCCATCTATTAGCATACAATAATATTGCACTTGTTTTGCCAACATGAAAAAGACAGTTTCCACCATGAGATACTGTAGATACATTTCAGGTATATAATAGTTCCTAGATGGGCCATGTTGAGGCCTTCAAGCCATAGTTTGACCTGCACAGGACAAATATAACAGATGCATTGATATAAAAGTCTACATTGGAATGGGTAGCAGATATTAACATGACATGTATGGGAGGAAACAGGCTGAAGTCAAACCTAAATATCCTAAATAAAAGGGAAGTAATTGTTAGGAGATTTGTGATCAGTTAATGCGAAAGAATAACAATTTATTATGTATATCTTTTAATCAAAGGGTCTTTTTACTTTACAACGATAATGGCATTTAAAGATAACAACAAATGAGTCTGACGCCACAGACTGAGTTGTGTTTCTAATTTGCATGGCTGTGCACATCTCTACTTTTCCAGATTGTACATTCTACACCCAAACCACATCAATAGCTTTCATCCGTCCCTGAGCTTTCAGTCTCTTCCCTGTCACACAAGCCCATAGATTAATTGAGTGAGTGTGTGATGGATGGCAGAGAGTGAAGGTGAGGTCGGCAGTGGCACAATGGGTCCTCTTTGTCGTCTAATGAGTCCTGGACTCGGAGTGTGACGATGAGGAAGATAAATTGGTGTAAGTGGTTGGGCAGGATTTATGACTGCGGCTGGCCTGGGCAGGAGCGGGAGGTAGGGCTGTGTCTAATTTCAGAATGGCACAAGTTCTTTCTCTGAAATAAGAGGCAAAACTGTTCAGGCAGAAATGGAGTCAGCTCATTCCGTCTGAACAGGGACCTTGACCAAGAGAACCTACGTATGTGTGAAAGCGATCTATGGCTGTCTATAGCAACACACCAGCACAGTCACACTTTATACCATGTCAATTTAGCCTAAAACAGCAAGTCAACGTCATCTTTGCGCCGCCATTAGAGGAACACAAAAAGGTCAAGTGGGATCAACTTACACCTCTGATTTCATTTTGGTATTTGTGGATTGTGAAGAGACGGATTAACCTCATGACAACTGCTAATGGCTCATTCATGAAGTGGACTTAAATCTTTTCCTGCTACATGGTGAAAAGGACATGGTTACATTCAGTGATCAAATAGGGGCAGATTGTGGGTTTGTTCTACATGGAAATAGTCCAAGGGTGAGGACCCATCTGCATAAGATGTATCTTCAGGTGAGACACTGAAGTCAAATAGGGTCAACTCAGGGAAAAAATGATGTCACCTGAACCTGACAAGGCAGCCCTCAAAGGCCAAAGTCACTACTCACATCTCTGAAAGATATAAAATCAAAAAATGATAAAGGGGGAGAGGAGATTACTAAGCAGATAATGATATCCTCATGACCTCAGACCTATGATAGTACACCGCTCACCTCAGAGACGGCTGACGGATGTCTGTAACGATTGCTGCAACCAAACTATAAATATCTACATCTTAGTCCAACCATATGTACTTAACCATATCATACAAGGGTTCCACTGTCTGTGTGTCATCACCACAAGCAGCACCAAAAATTTCTTAGAAGTTTTGTTTTACATCAATCACTAAAATTAAATGTTCTGCTTTGGTTCAGAAACACAAACAAATGATAAACTGCCACTGAAAGAACAATGCCATCTGCTAACTCATTCCCTGTGACTGATCCATCTTTTTATTCTATTTTTAGACACTAAAGATTACTGCATTGACATCAAGATGGCCGTCCTCAATGCTCATTACTCCTTTACCCTCATTACATTCTGACACTGCATTTCTGATGTAACAACCCTTCAAAGAGCCGCTCCTGTTTCTCAAAGCTCACTTGAAACACCATCCCAAAAAATGCACACTGTATAAAAAAATATTGAAGTTACAGGCACGAGGGATACACACATTAACCCACACACTCGTCAGCCCTTCTTACGGCCTCCCAGGACTCCCGCAACAGCACTAAAGTAGTTTATAGAAGCCTCCCTACATGGACACGGCTTCTGGAATAGAAACTGCTATTTGATCTGACTGCAGCTCCTCTCACCTCTCCACTTACGTTAAAGCCTCAAACACATGCACCTCTATAAGTATCACACAAAACATACACAACACCAAAGAGGAGGCTTCTGGTTTAAATATAAAATAACGCAAAAAAGAAATCTACTTTTTAGACTCGTTGGAAATACAATTTTTTTACCCCTTAAACAAAAAGGCTGAGATCAAAGGTCAATGTCTTAAGGGTTCCAACTCTGGAATCACATGACCCTGACTGAGTAAATTCGAAGAATTGTGGGAAGACACTTGAGTTGCCCCGGATCTTCCTCGCAGTGTCAGGGAAGGACGTCATGCGACTGCATCATCAGAAACCCTAATTAATCAAAAACAAATAAATTGATCTATAATGCTCTGATTTAGAGACAAAGTTAGCAAGTTAGCAAGACTTTTCTAGGTCGATGTTTTCCATGATTAACAACCATTTCATTATTTTTTTAACACTATATCTTAATGGTGACGGGAGAAATGTCACATTCATTATCTCTAATAATGTCATTTCTGATATGATTGCCAGTCACTTTTTAAAAATAGGCCCCAGTAATTATGTACAGCAAAAAAGGGCAACTGTGCCAGGTGGAAGAAAAACAATTAACTGATGAACATAGGAAGGATGACATTCCAAAATAATGGATGATGATTTTACCCTTGCAGCAAATTACTTCCTCCATGTAACCTAAATAGAACTGGGTCCTTTAATTTAGCATCATCTCACAAAAACATCAGGTTGGAGGTTAAATCAATGGACCTGACTGGCTGCTGCACTACAGGCCCACTTGTTAAAAGTGCAAAATGAGGTTAGGCCAGAATAGATTCACTTACGCAACGTTTATGACCTTTGCCTCGCCTACACAGAGGAATATTACATTAGATGGAGTAGATAAATGTCACATTACTGTAAATAACTGTAATGGTTTATGATTTTGCACTGTCAGTGGATATAAGACTGTATTAGCGTAGATAGTGGTAAAATACCTATCACTTGCTGGTTTAGCTGTTTACCAGCTGCATTCTCAAACCAAGAGAACCAAGATGACGTTGGATTCTATACTGGCAATGAAATATCTGAGGTTAAAACCTGTGCCCACTTTGTATTGAGTAGATTGGCTAAGTTGACCTTTTGGTAGGTAATAAAATCTGATATATTAGATATTAAGTCTGAGCATCTGTATTCAAAACTGCTAAATCTGTCAAAATGTTAGTAATTTAATTCAATGATTGCAATCCCTGCAGTAAAATTATCTTATAACATCCATTGATTTGCATTCAGAACTTTAGTGGACGTGCTCATGTAAGGCCTGTGCAGGCTGTCAGATCAGCATCCTCACTTGAGGTGTACATTAATATGCTTTGGCAAGCTGACGAAAACATCTACTTCTGTCCTCAACTGGTCTAAAACAGCTTGACAAACCAGCGCCAACCCGTCTTATTTCTAAAATTACACTTACTTTGATAAAATAATGTCGCCAAATATCTCCACCGCATCCTTTCGTGTCTCCCTCCACCCGATACCCTTCCCTGGCTGGAGCATCTGATGTGATTATTGCCAGCTCCTATTCATTTAAAGTGTTGTGCCAAACCAAGCCATGAATCATGAAGCCAACAATCTAGAAGGCCTGCTCCAAATAATATCCGTATTACCAAATGTTAAAGATGCATTATTGGATTCACAAATAAGATCAAAGCTCACAAAAGCATGTTAAGTCTAATTCTTATCTGCAAGATCACATTTGGCAGCACTCCGCGTGTTGACAAACACTTTACTACTGCGTCAAGTGTTGAGCGGCTTTTTCCGCTGAAATTTCAAGGACAACTGAGACAACAGGTGGTGCACAGATTTCCTTTCAGACTCATTACATTGCAAAATGATGCAGGGGTTATATTTATGGACTGATATCAGGCCCTTAAGCTAGATTTTACATGCCGAGAAGAGCATTGGAGTACGATGACCTACTCCTCTGGGAGGATGGTAAATGAAGACTAAGGAGAGGGTTTTTCAAATCCCAATATATCATCTTACACTTAAACGTAATGACAGGTGTTTGAAACCAAAAAAAGAGAGGCACCTTTAAGATAAAAGACATTCTCGTAAATTAGGAAAAAAGAAGGCAATGAGAACTTTAAAAAAGAAAAAATAGGGGAAAAAAATAAGAAGAAGGGGCTGGGGACTGGAGCTGGGCAAGTTGAAGAGTATTTTTAGGAAGATGTTTATTTGTGGGTCTGTGAAACCAACCCGGGGTATATATGTACCAGCCATGCCATCACTCCCTCTCTTTCTGTTGCCATCTGTTGAGGTCTCTCAGCCTGTCACAGAACCTCAGCTTCAGGAGTTGAAGCTGAAGTCAATCTGCAGAAGTGACAGAACAATTCTGCAGATAAACAGGAAAACGCCACTTTTTTTTTTTGATTATGATGTCATATCCATAACGATCAACTGTCAGTTTCTGATTAAACTCAGAAGAAGAAAAATTCATAGGGATTTTTGTGTTGGTTTTTTGTTCTGTTATCTTTCTTTTAGATGTATAAAGCAAATTTGAAAATTCACAATTTCTTTCAAATAATCTTGAGCTCATCTGCGCTTTGAAAAATTATTTCTCTGCCACACACCAAATTTACAAAAACATATACTCTAATGTTTATAATGACAGAGAGAAAATGGTTACAAGTAGAAATAACTTTCCTTTTATTCTCCAGTTTGCTAGGGCACACCAAAGTAGAACACATGTCCTTTTTTTAAATACATACTTTCTTAATGTACCTCCCCAGATTTGTTATATTTATTGAAATTTAAGACTCAATTTACCAGCACAATATCATATGGCTAACTATTAATTTAAACTACTACATTTCATTCATTTAAGAAATACACACACTTATATATAAATATGCATATACATATAAAGAGAGATTGTATATTACATTCCTTTTTAAATTTTACCAAAGAGCTGACTTTTAAGATATTTTTTTTATCATTACTGGTTCAAAAGCTTTTGACAACTGATAAACAATTATTTATGCAAATATAGCCTAAGGTAGGTATAGCCCCTCTAAAACTTCCGAGGGATACCTCTCAAAAATACATATAGATATTTTTAAATTTTTACCTGGCTCCGTGGGGAAATTGTTGAAGTTGCTAAACCGCCATGTCATAGCATTTTGATGGAAAAACAAACCTTTGTTAAACTTGTATCTTATGTGGCTGTATATATCTATATCTGTACATTTAAATAAATAAATCTATTAATGTCACCGTTTCTCTCAGTAAAACATTGTTTAGCATTTTTGGCATCATTATCGTCACAATTAAAACGATTAGCATATGCTAACGAAAATGCTAATTTGTTGTCGAGTCACTTTGGACCATGGGAAGGGAAGACCAGGCCACTGCCTTACCAACTACTTCCTGGCTTGGACCTTACGCCAAATTAGCCAATTAAAAGGTACCTACTTATATTTAAGTATAAGTGTGTTTTCATGTAAAAAAAAATGCAAAAATGTATTTGCTTTTTTATTATTTATCTCATGTTAATTTTGGTTAGGCACAGACATGGGCGCATACTTATGGAAAAAGACCCCCTGCATTTCTCCACTATAGAAAGCACATTAGTTTATTAAATGATTAGTTATTTAACTATTCTAAATTAATGTAAATTAGTATGCATCAGTTTTAATTATTAGTTTTTAGAAACACTGTAAGCAGTGGTGATTATTTGTTTCTCTTATTTTTCTGCATATATTTAAATCAATACAAAAGTTTGTTACACTTTCAGTGACTTATAATAAAGAGTTTTATTTCAGAGTAACTGACATCAGGTCAAAAACAAACGTTTTAATGTTATCTTGGTATTTTCACTGTTTTTTGTTACTTTTACTATGCACTCTAAATAGGGTTGGTTGATTTAAAAGCTGCAGTTTAAAAATGCAGAGCAATTGAACAGAAACCATCATGACTTTTTAATTAAAGCTGTTATTGCTTAGCTGTAGTTACAAGGATTAATTATTTTTTACTGTGTCTTTGTGTATTCACTGGATAACAAATATAAACAGTTTTAAGGGTATTAAACCCATCCTTGAATTTTCTATAACAAATAACATTTTGTTAAATAAAATAAGTCAAACGTAAACAATAAATTGTTTATGTTTGGTGTAGGTGGGCTATTTGGCCCCCTCTGCAGGTCCAGACCTATCCCTGCTCTGTAACCCAGCCATGAATTCTAAAATAGATGCTTGAATGAAAAATAGATACAGTTTTAAGTTTCCTTCTCTTTTTTGTTTGTTTAAAAACCGCTAAAAAAACGCTAAAAACTAATGAATGAAACAAATTAATTTTGAGTGAACTTTCAACTGCATGTTTTCAGTGGTGATGATTTATTTTTATTTACTTAACATATACACTTTCTTCGGAAGAGAGGTGAATGACAACTAGGTTGAGTCTTTGCTTTAGTTGTTATTACTGATATTACTGTTATTTCGGGTGAGTTTTATTTTGAAATTATGATTTAAAGTACAGCTGAAGACTGGGGATGGTAGTATATTTAGACAGTCTTCACAGGGCAGCCAGGGGGAAGTGAAAGACAACACTGAGAAAGTTCCACGGCCTAAAATATACAGCTTCCAGCAGGACTGGAGTGCCAGGTGCGTAGACAGCTAAAGCAAACATACCCGAAGTCCCTTTGGACTTTTTTACTCTTGGACAATGTCATATTGCAGAGGGATGAGACAAATTAGAGACAGTCACACTTCTTGTGTTAATATGCATTAGAAATGGCCAGCTGCACCGCGAGGACGTGAGTAAACGTGTGCGTAATTACGCACGGTTGGCACAAGCCGCTGTTCCAAAAGCTGGTAGCACCACACCTTACCTTCCTCTGCTGCTTCTCCCAGGCGGGGTCCAGCAGCAGGTCCCTGTCCCAGTCCTCCTCCTGGGTCATGTACGCGTCTTCATGGTGGATCGTATAGGTGGTATAGGTGGTCATTTGGGTTTCGACAGCTGTCATGGTGCCGCCTCTTTCAGGACTTCACGGTCCCCCTCAGCTTATAATGAAGAAAATAAATAGCAAAGATACTCAGCAGCAGTTACGACGACGAAGCCCTGGGGCTAGAACCTCCTCGGGTCTCGCTTTGAGGGGGGGAAAGAGACAGTTGGGGCGCTGCAGAGACCAGACTCCACTCGATGCGAGGTGCCTGTGCGGAGGTGGTGCTCCCACTACCAGAAGACCCAGCTGGCCGGTGCTCCTTTCCTGGTCAAAAGTGGCACACGTGACCGCACCCGAATAAGTATGGGAACCGACAGCTTAGGTATCGGGTTCTGACCCTAAAAAGGTGCAAAGGGCGGGGTGGTGACCCATGAGAAACGGCTCCGTGAGCCCCCAGTGGCCGGGGTTTTTGTCAATCACGCCTCCCTGGCAGCAGTGAGGTTTTTATGGCTTGTGCAATGCACCTGTTGCTGCTAATGATCCTCAATGGCATGACCAGACCCCTGCGGTTCAGTCCACCTCTACACACAAACAGGTACCATTGAAACTAATTAATTTTCGTGAATGAATAATTGTATTGTTTATTATCATTTTTGTGTGTGAAGAACTTTTCACGTCTAGCACAAAGACTCAACAATTTAAAGTTGAGAGGCAACCAGAAGGCCCAGGTTTCACTGTTCATTGTTCTATTCTATTTTCTTTCTCTTACACGGAAGGAATAAAGACATTCAAAGTCTGTTGAAGCCTTACGTCAAACTGCAAAGTCCATTTGGGCAAAAGTGTTTAGTGAATTTGGGATATACAAATTAAATTGGCTTGAAATAACTTAACACGGCCAAACATCAGAATATTGGACTGACATTTCTTTAAAAAGGTTTTACTAATAAAACATAATGTTCCCTTGTATTATTTAATACATTTACATAGACAGAACTATCATCTTAATCAATACACACTTATAATAACCTGATGTACAAATGTAAATATCAAAATTACTATGTGTACCCATAAATGACGATCACAGTAAGCATATAAAAAAAAATCCAGGCAATTTTAAGATTAGAAAAAACAGGGTTTATTTATGACTCTCATGCCATTTCATAAAAATAACAACATAGAAATACAGATTAAACGTGTATATATATATGTATGTATACATATACACAGAGACATACAATATAATTAGTATCTGAATGAAAGATTTGTCATTCAAGGTAAACATGAGAGGATTCATGTAGTTCATGTAATAGAATTGAATCCACTCGTTTCAGTCGAGCTTGTGCTGGCAGCTAATTTTCTTGAAATGAGAAGGTTCAGGTCACGACTCTCTGGAGGCGACGCTTCATTCAATCATCCTTGCTTCATCTTTGGAAACTCAACTGATGTACTTTGTAATTAATCAGCCACTGAAGTGTAACTACAGCTGGTGTTACCTTCAGATACTTCTTATCACTGTGCTGCTGCTAACATTGGCTGGTTGTACAAAAATGGATAGAAAAATAGGTGTTTTTTCAGTGAAGTGGTTGTAGTTGGACCATATTTCGCATCTCTCTGCATGTGTTTATATAACTCACTTAGAGTTCGCTCTAAACATTGAAGCTTAAAGAAGACACATCATGTTTTTCTTTAGATAAACAACAATATTAATTCAATAATTCTTCCAATAAGTATTTAAGTCTCCATTTACGAGTTAACAAAAGAACATAATCTTTCTTTTGCTGAAGATTTAACGATCTCTCATTTTATATAAATGCTGAGTTTTTGCATTGTCAGAAAAGTAAAAAATATATTACATCACATCTACTATGATGTCAAATCAGAATTTAAAGGTGATAGCGTTTACTCTGAAAACACTGAAATGCATCGCTTATTGCTGCTGTAAAAACATTTCAGCACAAGGTGGCAGTGTCCCACCTGGGACCATTTTCAATGTGACACACTGGCCCTTAGAGAGTAAGTAATTAATAACCAAATGCAGAAAACATGTATAAGCGGTATATTGGATTTGTAGGGGTTTTTTGTGTTTCACTTTATCTGAGCGATGAGATCAGCACCTTTGGGAGCAGCAGCACAGTTCACATCAGTATCTGTACTAGAAGAACTAAAACACTCACCATCACATTAAAAAAAACAACTCAAATCAAAAGGCAATGTGGTCTATATGTGAGTTGTGCTAAATATCAAACCGCAGAGGTTTTAAATCCCCCACACAGACGCACAGTTGCCTTTCTTGGCAGTCTCCGCAACAAAAAAGAAAACAGTACAGAGAAGTGTGTTTACAAACACAGAGCATCTGGGGAATTACACTGTCTGTATTATAGAAAAGCAGGATAAAAGGGAGAGGGGGAGTAGAAGAGGTGAGAAAGCTGCAGTGAGCTTTAGCTGTCAAGACAGAGGAGGTGGAGTGAGGTCAGGGATGCATGGCTGCATTCACCTAAGAAGCCCAGACTCAACAATTACCTAACAGGAGGCAGAGGCGGGAGGACTTAGCGGTTTAAAGGAACAATTTCTCGCCAGAACTCAAGCCATGGTCTCTACAGCTCTCCAGTTTTCAGACTAAATCTCAAGTGAAATTTTTCTCATAATCCTGCATGTTTCTGTGCGCTTATGAGACTGTGCCAGTCAGTCAGGCCAATAAGCTTGTGATTGGCAGAAAGCGGATTTTAAGAGGAAGGTGAATTTGAGTTGATCAGCCTTCTTGAGGAAGGTGATAAAATGTATGTATGTTTGGGACATCCCTCAAAGACACCTGCAAACCTCAAGATAACAATAGGACAATTAGGACATAACTGGGTGAATGGATTACAATTGTTAAGAGCAGTTACTAATTTTGACAAAAAGCAATAGTAGGACAAGAAGACACCTTAGCTATCAACTCACCTGATTTTTGATGGCGTGGTATCTACCACCAAAATCAAAAAAACAAAAAATATTTTTCTGGAATTCTTCCAAAAGTATGTTTAAGGGAAACATAGCTTTTCTTTCAGGACAAAAAGAAATATTACAACACATTCCTATTCAGTCAGTCCTGGTCAAATGAAGCTCAGAACCAATGCTGTCCCCCTCCCCCAGAGAGGTCCTATAGGAATCCTGAGATTAATGAGAATCTACAGGTTTGAAGAGCCTGGTACCAAGGCCGATCTTATAGGACGTTTCTGACAGACACGCAGGCAGAGAGGGAGCGGAAGCTAAGAAAAAATTCATAATCTTCACAAGCTAACAAGCTTCCCACAGCCCCGAGGAAGCAAAAATGAAGATTCATTGGTTTCAACAAAACGACTTGTCCGAGGTCACATTCAACAAAGGCGGACGGGTAAGAAGGGTTGGGTCAGGTGGGTGGTTCTAGGTAGTAAAGCCAGGGCCAGAGCCACAAACCCAGATCCAAGGTGGCAACGGCGGTGGCGGCGGTGGAAAAAATAAAGCGCCGAGCATGTGTGTGTCTGAGCGGCTGGGAGGGGGGTGCTTCAGCACAGTAAAATGGGGGTTAAAGATAGGAGGAGGACGGATGAAGAAAGGAATAAAGAAAAGGAGACCAGGGCAAAGAGGGAGGGTGGGGAGGTGGGTGAGGGCGGCGATAACGGCGGTGACTAGCGGGTAGTGCGATGGTCAGGAGGGCGCGTGTCCATGTGCCAAGCCTCACCATTTATTGAAACGCTACCCGATAACTTCCTGTTGACATCCACACTCAACACATAAACGAGTTGTGTCCTAGTTCATGGTCTGCAGCCAACAGGGGCATCAATTACAGGCCAGAAATTCTACAAAGTTGTTTGTAACACAGGGACAACGCCATGTCAGTCATAATGAGCGCAGCTAAGTTTTGTCATACTAACTAAAATGGTTAAATCCTACATATCCCAGCATCCTTTGCTAGCCTATTGTGGAATGTTTTAAATCTTCATCTGTGTCAACATATACACTACATACAGTATTGTTTCTACTGTGTCTGGTCAGGTACACCTACACACCCCTACTGTTGTGCTCAAGTACACACAGGCATAAAGACTCTGTAGTCTGGGATTGGTCCTCTAACCGACATTAATAACATACGTGATCTGGCCTAGACCGAGTTGATTTATCTGTTTATCCCGGTAACTATAACTTGCTGGACCTGAGCATTGGCACAGGACTAAGACACATTTTACAAATTCTGGCCTACAAGTGTAGCCACCATGGACCACATGCAGACCACAAATTGAGACATCGCTACAAGCACACATTCATTTGCCACTGGAGCAGAAGGGCAACAGTCTGTGAATCTTGTCTGTGAAGAAGGAGCGGTCCGGGACTTAAATCTAGCCCAATCCCACCCTCCACTAATGGAGTGTAGGCGTGGCACTGCCATTACAGCAACAAGAGAGGGAGTTGTGAAGCTCGGTAATGTTGAAGGAGAGGAGGAGGAAGGAGAGTTTGGTCAAGGCACAGTGAAAGAAAGGAGTGGGGGTGGCAGGTGGGGAAAGGAGAGGTCAGTGTTCTTGGGGGTTTGACGTTTTTGTTTGTTTGGTTGATTTTTACATTTACCTTAGTGAAGATGAGGATCAGGAGAGACTGACAACAAGATCCCGCTGCATTGGCGTCGCACTAAAAGTGGTCCCCGATGGCTGACGCCGCCACGCTGCCCGTTCCAGTTGGCACAGAGACCTAATTCAGTTGAGATAGTTAGTTCAGAACTATCCTGGGCCATATTTTTGTCTGTTTGCTTTCTTTTGTATTTGCTGCAGAGGTACAGATGATCACACATGCAGGTCTAAGAGAAAAGTGGACACAAAGACACACGGAGGGTGGAGGGAGAAAATCGGTGCAGCAGGGATAGACCATACCAGACCACACTAGACGCACACCCATCAACCCCAGGAACAGTACTGCTCCACAGATCAAAATGCACCCCGGCCATTCTATCTGTGTGCCTCTCCCCAGCTCTCCTCAGGATTTCACAAAGAGCGTGTAATGCCCTGTCTGCAGTATGATGAATATAAAGACCTTTGTAAAAAGCTAATACTGATTTATTCTCACATATGTTGAGAGGCTGGAGAGAGAAAGGAGCACCATCCCACACTTACCCTGACCACAGAGAGCAAAGCTGGGCCACAGCATCTACACCTGCCTCCCCCTTGGTCCCCCAGTCAACTGGGTCTGGCGATCATTTTACACAAGAGAAAAAAGATAGTGGAGAAGAACAAGATAAACAAGAAGAAGAAGAGGAAGAAGGGGGAAATGTCCACACCCTGTGCTGTCGTTTTCTCACAATAGTCAGCCAAACATTCTTTATTAATATAAGTGTGTATAATATACATAATTTCCATAAAAAGCATGCTGATGTGTGGTTTATTTTTTTAAAAAGATCTTTTGTCATTTTTAATAAAAAAAAAGAGTCAAAATTAAAATACTTCTCTATAAAATATGATTTCAAACATTGCAAACAAGACATTTCGCAAAAATCACGTAGTACTACAAAGGATGCAACTGGCATGTGTTTGTATATACGACACAGAAAAAGATTACACTGTGAAATGCAAAAGTCACTGAAGCACTATAAGAAACACAGGGGTAAGGAAGTGGAAGGAGAGAGGGAGACGGTGAGGTGAAGTCTGAGGGGATGTTTGTGTGTGTGCATCAGACCGTAGTCAAAAAGTAGTTGCAAAAAAAAAAGTGACAGGGAGCATGTGGGTGGACGTCTTTTGCACTAAAATATAGATTCTGTTAGCTCCATCTATTGGATAGAAGAACTGCTGAGAAGATTTCAGTCAGTGCATAACATGGCATGAGGACAGAAAGTACTCCACTGAGACTATACATTAGTCTCAAACAATTTGGCTAATACAGATGGTGCTCAAGGCACCACCCAACATGAAACAGAAGCTAGTTATTTGCTGTTGGCAAGCAAGTCAAATATTTTGGACCAAATACACAATTCTGATTTGTAATAATATACATTTTTTCTAAATTTTTAATAATTTAGTGGGATAATGAGGCTGAAAGAAGGGTCGGTTAGGTTATCTTTTGTTTTTTTGGAAATTGGTTAAAAGAAAAAAAAAACACATGTTGTTTGTGCCCCACTTGGGAGAAACACTTTAGTAACAGTGGGGTAAACCCTTGATCTGCCCTCAAAAGACAAAATAATAAAAAATATTTTGCGTCTTATGCATCTAAAATGTAAATATTTAAAAAAATAATAATTCCAGCTTAAACATTTTTTTAACTTTGTTAAAAATGTTTACTTGATGTATCTCCAGGAGAACTATTAGCTGTTTGCTAAATGTCCAGCTAACGTGTCAAGTGTAGAGCCAGCGTTGAAATGTGTGGACTGTTGGTAAAAAGTGGACTGATGCAGACTTTGCTGTGCTTGTAAACTGGGACAAATGTCAGTGTGCATGAAAAGTTGTGTGGAACATTTTTGGCAATTACAATCTGACGCAGGTCTGGTATTTGGGTAAAAGGACTTTTTTTGGTGGGTGGGCAACTGAAAGACACTGCCCCATCTTTCACTTCATTGGTGCTATTGTTTTAACCTGTGAGGCTCAATTTGTGCCTTATTTCTTTGACAAATAGTAGCTGGTGAACAAAATTAATACATCAGGATAGTCACTATGTAGCCTCTGGCAGAGACATTCGGGTCTTGAACGTCACCCTCCATTGAAGTGATTGAAAAGTAATATCAAAAGCACTTAAATTGGGAGATTTCTCCGCTTAATGCACTTCACTCAATGCTTATAGGCACATTATTACTCTTGCTACACACTACTGCCGTTCCTCTAACAATGTAGAGATGTTTCGTAAACAGCTCATACAGTAGTCACACAGGAGGTCTCTTCCACCTCACCTAACAATTACAACATTGTTGGACTTGTATTACATATAAACTACATAAACACAAGTACTACTTAAAGGCCCCAGAATATGGAGGGTTATCTACATACGTCCCTGACAGTGACGTCCAGCCACCTCCCTAAGCTGCTGATGCTGTATTTTTCTGAGAAGAGCAGGGAATTGAACTGCTGACTGGGCGACAAGTGGCGAGCGGGAGGTAAAACAAGAGAAGAGGATTGACTGAGGGGGAGGGAGGTGAGAGGTAGGCAGCTGTTGTCAGAGAGGTGAAGCAGTGTCTTTCAGAGGAGGATCGAGTGAAAGGTGGGAAGGAGTCAAGGACAGATCCAATCATACATTACAGTACGTATAAGGTGTGCTTCACGGGGTTCTTTTTTTTTTTTCTGCGAGGTGCAGTCTCTGCGTTTGTGTGCTGCAAATTCATATCTCTTTCGCTCAGTCATTCAAACAAACAGTACTGCATCCTACGCGTCACATTCAAGACAATCACTACCAACCCACTCGCCCAAAGCGCGCCAACCTTGAGTCTGTTGCATGCATACACGCTATGTGCTTATGCGACGTCCTCATCTGATTACAATGGAAATCATAAGGCAAAAGAGGTTCAAATTAGCTGCCCTAACTTATCACCCTAGGCCAAACGTAGGTGGGCAACACCACCTGTCATTGTAGATTTAGCCTCAGAAAACCAATAATGGATTGTAGAAATGAAAGACATATGGAAATGATTGAGGAGGTCCATCTAATACTGGCACAAAGTGTGAGACTGGCACAGAAATAAACAAAATAACACTAAAATAATGCCCAAAAACAGATGAGAGAATGTCGATGTCATGGATGCACTGTGAGTGAAACAAGACCAAGGTTGGAGACCAAAAGGTACCTCTTCGAGCAGGTTAAAAAAAACCCAGTAGCCCCCTCCCATCTTTCCATCCTCAATCACACTCACATACACATGTACAGCTGCTGTCAGGTGATCAAGTTTGGGGTGGAGCAGGAGGAGGAGGAGGAGGAGGAAATGTGTGGAGGTGTGCAGGGCACAGAGGGAGGCAGGGATGGGACGGAGAATTGCTGTGACTATCGGAAGGGGGGCTCAGGCGTGTGAAGGGAGAGTTCGGGGCGGCGGAGGATGGCCTCCTTGCGCGTGGGCGGCGGCAACGGCGGCTCATACACCCTGGGCGCGGCCATGGCGGCTGCCACTGCTGCGGCGGTGGGCACCACTGGCCTGAGAGCGTCCAGCGTGGCTACTGGTTGGGCCGTCATCGCAGACATGGCAGGGACCGCCTGCATCGCTGAAACTCCTGGGAGGCCAGGTATGGCTGCCATAGCGCCATGTGGTGGGTAGGCATACTGGAACTGTGGATACTGCTGCAGCTGCTGGTAGTACTCAGTGTAGTACCTACAAATAAAGGGTTAGGGAACACAAATAATGGAGAGTAAACATTATAATAATGTTATTTAACTGTAAATTTAGTAACTGACTTGTGTAACAGCCAAAAAGCTCCCAAATGATTATCGTGGCATGTTAGAAGGTGTTCTTGCCGTAAACACATAGATTATACATAATAATAATAACATTAATAAATAACATTTAGGACTCAAGTATGCAAAAAGAAATACTTTAACTTCCTACCTAGCCATTGGGTCTTCTGCAGCTTCAACAGCTTCCTCTGCTGCCCGACCAGCAGGTGTTGGGAGCAATGATCTACGTGGCTTGGCTCTCTGGTACATGAAAGGCTTCAAGACTGGATCTGGTAGCAGGGGCGCCGACCTCCGTAGGGGACTACGGTCCCTTTCGCCAGATTTTGCCGCACCAACTGATGCACTCTGCTGGTCTGCCACAACCTGTTGGCCTTGGGCGAAGTAGTGGGCCTGCCTTGCTGCTTCAAAGATGGCTGTAGCTGGGTCTGCTGCTCCCATGGCGCTGATGTGGGCATATGCCGGTGTGGCTGCACTGTAAATTCCTGGCGCTACACTGTAGGCCGTGTTCACTGCAGCTGCTGAAGGCATTTCTAACCCAGGTGCAGCGGCCAAGTAAACTGGAGGGTTGGCCATGGTCGGGGTGTAAACGGGGGTGGAATATGCAGCGGCGGCGGCAGCAGCAGCGGCAGCAGCAGCAGGGGAAGCAGCCACTTGGCCATATATGTTGGGTGTCACGGAGCTGTACACTTGGGTGGCGGCTGATGTGAGAGCTGCCTGATTTGCCACCGTACCATACAGCTGATTGGCAACATTGGCACCATACACCTGGCTGGCAAGCGCCCCATAAACAGCAGGGTTCACCGGATTTCCATCAGTGCGTGTCCCTGTGGTGATCCCGGTGAGTGCAGCGTATGTGGGGTCAAAAGTGGTGGTGTTGTAGACCGAGTTGTGTACACTCTGTTGCACCTGGAGAGGTAGTCCTGCAGCTGCAGCTGCTGCAGCAGCCAGGACGGCTGCTTGGCTCTGGTACTGTTCCAATGACGGCTTCCCTACTGGGCACTCTCCAGCGTAGTGGCCCTGCTTCCCACAGTTCACACAGGGGATTTTACCTGTTGGTGCTTGCTTGCTGGGCTGGACCTTTGACAGCTCCACGGACAAGGGGCGTCCTTTAAAGGACGTGCCATGCAAAGCCTCAATGGCCTGTAGAGCATCCTCTTTGTTTTCCATGTGAACGAAGGCATATCCTGTAGAAAAAAGACACCTGGTCTTCACTGAGCGCAACAACAATTGGACAAATTTCACAGCATGTCATTACTTTATTTACTGATGTAAAGCACCTTATCTGGCCTTACAACTGCGGTGTAGCTTGTTTAGCCAAATCAGACCTTTGCACTGGTTGTAAAATCATTACTAAGTTTCCAGGGTTAGGTCTTTTTCAGACACTGACACATATGCAGTACTGACACTAGTAGTAGTACAAACCTGAAAAGAAAGGGACAGTTTTAGGTCCTCTTCACTCACCTTTAACTTTGTCACATTCAAGAACCTTTCCAAAGGTCTGGAACAGCTGCTGCAAGTCCTCTGTTGTACACATCCCACTCAGGTTGCCTACGAACACCTTGGTGGAGTGCAGTGGCCTGCCTCTGGACTCCTCCACCACCAAATTCCGTCCACGGAATTCCCGGCCATTGAGCTCTCGAATGGCACGCTCGGCAGCACCTTCACCTTGCAAGTGAACAAAAGCAAACTGTCGAAGCACGCTGCAGCTGACCACCTGGCCGTAGGGTTCGAAGATGGCCGACAGCTCCTCCTGCGTCGTGTCTAATGCCAGGTTGCCCACAAAGAGCTTCACTGTGTTGCTCTTGTCCATGGCGCTGCAGAAACACAGCAGGGTGATGTGGTTAGAGATAAGTGAGGGGATTAACTACAGAATACAGCTGTCTGCAGCCACAGCTACCGAGTAAGCACAAAGCTGCACCTATGGCTCTATAGCAGTGAGAAGAGGAGGAGGAGTCCACTGCAGCACACCAGGACATAGCTGAGGCAGCTTTTCACGTTCCTTTACATGACTTAAAAAAGCCTCTGGGGAAGGACAGTTCCTGTACAATGCATGCTTGCACAATATTGTTAGAACTATTTTTTTCACTGTTTCTATGTAAACTGAGAAGGGACGCATCCATAGCTGGACTACTGAACTCCTCTTCATGAAAAGAAATCAGTGTCTTGCATCAGGACAATTGCTACATTTGACATGGTACCGAGTGAGAATTTGAATACTACATAATTGTCCAAAGTCTGGCAACGTTTTGAAATGTGTGGTTTATTTAATAACCTTTTAAGAACACAAATAATAGTTTCTACCCATTACAAGAGTCGCATACATAAAGCGAGACAGAAAATGACATCATTAGCTTTTCTCTTTTCTTAACAATAACCTCAAAACAAACTTTTCCAGTTTTCCCTCTTCCTCATTTATCCCTGGCATGGCACCAATCACAACAAGACCTGTCCTATCTGTGGTCTACAACACTAAAAATCAGATCTGCCAAATTTCAGCACCTGAAGTCAAGTCTTAGTCAAGCGAGAAACATGAGCTTTAGGATGTAGACATTACACAATTCATCACTCCTGCAATCTAATTTCTAAAACTGCTGAAGTTGCATCAGCTATTAGTCTTATCCACTTATTAATCCAACCCTCTGACTATTGTGAAAAAAGAGCATCACAGACACTGAAATCTTTGTGAGCGCTTGGCAAAGTGTAGTCAATATGCAGTTAAATGGGCAGCGGAAAAGAGAGAGTGGTTTGTTCGATCATTGGAAGGAGATCAAAACATTAAATGCTGATGTAAGATAAGTATCTTTTAATACTCCATCCACAGCCAATTGTCTATCTACCATTATTATTTTTTGTTGTGCTGGACTTCAAGTATTTAACCATTGGCCAATGACAAATGTTTTAGAATTGTGGTTGGAGTATAGATCAATGCGTACCCAAAAAGAGAATCTAACCTACATTATTGCCGTTTTTAAAATTATCTACTTATAAAGTAACATACATGCTGGCTTAAAATTTATTATTATATTTAGAAAATGTTTTCTTCCACAAGCACACGGTTTAATTTAATTGTATTTATCCGCCACACCTAAAAGACTGGTCCATGACCAGTGGACCAGTGGACCACTGCTTTATGAGCAGGTAAATTCTGAGGGTGTTTTTTTTACAATTTGTCGTCTCATGGCTCAGAGGTTGAGGAGGAAGGCCATCTCTGCAATGAAAAGGCAGAAGTGATTTCTGCACAGCTATGACTCATGCACCCATTGCCAGTGTCTGCACAGTGACACCACACTGTACTGCAGTTGCCACGAAGGAACATCATGGTACTGGACACAACCCCAGAAACACAGTGTCCTTTTCCTGCTGGATGTGTTGTCATTACACTGAAGAAGACACTGTGAAAGCATGCACAATGATGTCTACTTTTATAACTGTCCTCAGGTCAGCAGCATTATATCAGGCATAGCTGTGTCTGGTTCTGAAGGTGCACTATTGTCTATCTTTCTACTTCTCTCCCACCTGCCCTCTACCTTCACCTCACTTTTAACCATTTCAGTAAATTCTCATAGGAATGTGGCTTTATTTTTTGAGGAATTCCTGCTTCTAATGTCTTAATTAATCAGTTTTACCCCTGTTACATGCTGGAATGTTTCACTGTACTTTACATAAGGTTGGGCAACACCTTTTCTTCTTCCCTGAACAACCTTTATGGTGAGCTGTAAATCAAAGGCCACTGTGGAACCTGACTCCAGAGAATGACACTTTCTATTTTTTGGTTAAGACTCTGGTCAGCTGCTCCACACTGACCAACACCTCCTCCTTCTCCATGACCTCTTCCTGACTAGCAGCCCCGAATGGAAACCATAGACACATTTGACCTGTGTGGTATTACTACGTTACTCCTTAATGGAAACATACGTGTAGTGACAAGACAACAGAATGACCACTGCCAGTAAATTCCTTCACTATGACACTTAATTTGAAACAGACCAGAGTCAAAAGCCTTATCAAAGTCTACAGTTTTGTCACAGTTGTGACCAAAAGCAGACCTTTGCCTCATTACCCTGTTGTAAAATATATTACAGGCCAATCTTGGAATATATCTAGACCATTTTTATCAAAGTACACACAAGTATTGTTTAGGTTATGGCTGACTTGATTGTTGGCGCTAGGAACCTCTATCTCTTTGATTAACTTGCGTGAATAATTTTGTTTTTAACGCTTCAAAAGCTTTCATTTTTTCCCATAGGATACTCCAGAGGGATTAAAAAAGTTCTATTTATCTATTTGGGAATCCAACTATCAACCACAGACAGCACTGAGCTCTGTCAGTGGGTAGAAGTTTACACTCTATTAGTACAGTAGAACATTTAAGATACTGTATTGTACTACTTTACATCTACATGAAGGATATTAAGACCATTTAAACCTATTTACTTGCGTATATGATGCTACGAATGGGAAATGATATGAATACACTCGAGTATTTCTTGGACATAGTGCAGTATTGAGTATTAGATCGAACATCTGACATAGAACAAAGGAATGTTGACCACCGCTGCCGATGCACGGAGACTGCAGATTGGTTTCTGTTACTGTGTAACACCACAACAGGGAGACGTGACTGTATGAAATATGTTACAACACGTTAATGAGCGCTGCACTGAAGCCCATTCAGGACAGACGAAGAAAAGAAAACAGAGTGAGGGGTTTTCTGATGACGCAGCACGACGCTGAGTCAACCCATGTCCACCGCCGCACTCGAACACGCGTGGAAAAGGTGGAGTAAAACGAGAAGAAACGGCCCGAATAATGTGATGTTACACTGGTTTTAAACAAAGCAGAAGCAGCTACAGTATCCACGTCCGCTTCTCATTACTGTGCACAGCGAGAGAACAGAGACACGAGATGCTTGTTTTGGATTGGCCCTACAGTCGACATTTTACACGGAGAAAAAGACTGAAACAAAACATCCATCTGTTCCAAACCGGGTTAATATGACTAAGATGGGAACCGGCTCTGTAATAACACCACACAATGATATTTTCCTCCGTTCTTTTTCTTTATTTCGCCAGAGTTAACCGAGAGCAGTGTAACACCGAGAGGTTCCCCCCGTAACAACAACAGGAACGGCGGTGTAGCTAGAAAAAATAGACTTTAAAGATTAAAAGTTGACATTTACTTTATTTACCTTGGTCATGCAGCTCGATGTGGATGTGTCGGCGAAGGAGTTTCTTTATTTAGTGATTAAATAAAAGGGCCTACCATCTTACCTAGGCGGTGCTGTGTTGTAAAATGGTAGCGCCTGCTTCCGTTTGAATGTGCGGGGATTGTACCACAGCAGAGGCTGCAGATGAGGGAGGGAGGGAGGAAGGCAGGGGAGGAAGGGTGGCGGAGAGGAGGGCTGTAGACAGAGGGGTATCAAGGGGAGGAGGAGGGCGCTTTCAATGATGCTGCAGAACAATTAGGAAGGAGGGGACAGGTTTCCTAATAAATCAAGGTTCAATTAGTCTTAAATGGTTGATTAAAATCACAGGGAACAGATTATGTTAAATTGACATGTCACTTTTAAGTCAATGGAACAACAAGGCAAGGGAAAACGACGGCCCGGGGGCCGAATTTGGCCCTGTGTATATTTAAAATTTGGCCGCAAAACATATACAAAATATGTAATTGAATTATATCATCATTATATTTCTATATTCAGCCTAAAGGGGCAGCTGTGGCTCAGTGGTTAAGAAAACACACGTGGGTCTGGAGGGTTCTAGGTTTGAATCCACCATATGCCAGCTTAATATTGTGATGCTATAAGTGTGGCATTGTTCGCATTCACTACTCCGGGGGCTCTCAAAGCTGCCCACTGTGGTGATGGGTTAAATACAGAGGTCAAATTTGGTTGTGTGCAGTAGTATGGATCACAATTAAACTGCTTCATATAGCATTAATTCTAATCCATGACTTTTATAAGTCCATCCATTTAACCATTTTCACTTTCTTCTTTTCCTTTCGGCTTATCCCATTTTTCAGGGGTTGCCACAGCGAGTCAATAATTTCCATCTCACTCTGTCCTGCGCATCCTCAACTCCAACCACGTCCATGTCCTCCCTCACCACATCCATAAATCTCCTCTTTGGCCTTCCTTTCTTACCTGGTAGCTTCATGCCTAGCATTCTTCTCCCAATATAACCACTGTCCCTCCTCTGAACATGTCCAAACCATCTTAATCTGGCTTCTCTATTGTCTTCTACCTATTCCTACTGTCTCTAGTCCATACATCATGGCTGGTCTCACCACTGTCCTGTAAACCTTTCCCTTTACCTTAGCTGACTCTCTTCTATCACAAATCACTCCTGAGACCTTTCTGCAGTTGTTCCATCCTGCCTTTTCCATTTTCACCTGCTTGTCCGTAACTGGGTTTCATAGACTGCAGCCTACACGACTGCCACCTAAATCAGATTGCACTGCATCATACCTTTTTCAGGATGGTGAGCCCACTGGAAACAAATGGGGTATTGGTGGCTTAGTGGTTAAGGAAGCAGACTCAGGTCCAGAGGGTTTCAGATTTGAAATTGAGTTCACTTGCTGCCCAGTTACCCCTGAGGTACACTGAGCATAGTATTGTCCCCACCCATCGTCAAAGTTGACCACTGTTTACTTTGGTAATGGGTTAAATTCAGTTGTCGATCTTTGTTGTGTCATGTGTCACAATGACTTGAAGTGTCCTTTCCTTTCCCTTCCTAAAAGTCGAATTCAAACTTGCCCAGAAGGTGAACCCTGGAGTTGACAGAGACATGGACTCTGGGCCAAAGTCAAGACCTTTTTTTACGTCATTTATCTTATGGCACATGAACAGTCCATCAACTCCCTATGATCCACACCCAGTTCAATTGTATGTCAAATTGTATAAAAAGGGTGAGTCAAAGAATTTGCCTGTGCCTTTTGAACTGATTGCCTACTTAAATGTCTCATTTACTTCATATTTTACTGAATTCCAAGGTAAAACTAAATTAAAACAATCAGTCTAATCACTTTTTTAGACATCAAAGACAAATGCTATAAATAAAATTCTGTTCCAATGATTTTCTGTGGTACAGCTATATCCCTGTCAAACAGAAAAAAATATATATATAAAAAAACTAGACAAATGAACAAACTAACAGAAAAATAGTTTATTATTAATTTGCCAAACAACAACATTCACAAAAACCATCCACCAATCACTGGTTCTATTGTTTTGACACAAAAACTTCACACATTTACTTCACACAAATGGAATGAAATGGAGAAGGGACACCAAGTGAATGTTTCCTAGAAAATCCAATAAACTCACTCAGGCATTAGAGACACGACAGATGCTCGATGTGAAGAACAATCAATGCCAAACCCGTGGCACACTCTAAGAGTGCAATATGGTGCAGCCAATGTGCCAATGTTGATGTCCTTACCTGGGGAGATAAATGTGCCATTTAGTTCTTTTCAGAGTTTCCCAAAAGAAAATCCAACTATTTTGTTACATCAGCAGGTTTCATCCAATAAACTTTTGAATCTTACAGACGCTACATTTTCATCTCTGGGTTGAGATTGTGTTGGTATGTGACATGAGAACAAGGGACAGGTTTAAACCCTCTCACCTGTCTCACTGGGCTGGGAGTTAAACTTGGACACATTAATTGTAGTGTAAGCAGATTATAACCTCTGTGAGGTCCAGTTTGCCTTTCACGATCTAATTAGTCGATGTCTTGGAGTCACCTAATGCTTCATGGCAGTTCCTTGTTATCATATATTAAATGACAAAGCACGCCGTTGGTTCTTTTTAAGGACTGCCTGTTTCAGGTCCATGCTATTGCTAATCAGGCCTCAGTGTTGACCAACCAATGGTCCAGTCAACTCTATGGGGACTAAACCACTGTTTGTAGCCATTTTCCTGTCCCAAACTATGTGTTTTGATGTGGTCAGTGTGTGTGAGCGGGCTTTCCCCATAAACAATTGTTGACAGTGACATCAGCATTAACTTACTTTCACTTTGAAGTAGTACTTAATGGATACTTTACCAACAGTAGGTTAATAGAATAGAAATGCAATGGTCCAAACTTGAACATAATAGAAACCTAAACTTTGTAGATATGTTATCTGTTCTTGTGACAAAGTAGCAAACTGTTGCTGAGGTGACAAGTCAATACCCTAATGATGCTACTTTCTGGTTAGTATTTGTCAAAAGAATGAATAATAGCAATCATTTTGTCAGTAGACTTTGTTGCCAAGGAATTGTCCACAGAGACACAAACAATCATTGGATGGACGGCAAAAAATCCAACACTAACCATCAAAATAAGGGGCGTTTTTCTCCCTGTGCGTTGATCAAAGAGTATGATGAGACAAAAGGCTAATGAGATGGAACCTCAACTGTATATTGAACTGCTGAAAGTGTCTTTGATTGTCTCTGAAACATGTCAGAAATTGTCTCCTCAAGATTGCCTGTGCATGCTGGGACTTTTAGAGATGTGCTGCCAGGGTTTCTTTGCTGGCTTTGCTTCGTCCCGGCCCAGCGATCGGCCGTTCTCTCTCCTCCCAAAGTGTGACACCATCACAGGCACATATTTGTTTGGGGTTTTGGAAAAGGCCGGCGGAACGAGCGATGATTCCACAGGCCAGTCTGCGAGTTAACAGAAAAAATATAAACATAAAAAATATAAAATATTTATTTTTACATTACATTTTGCAGAATCCTTTTTCCAAACCAACCAATTGGTAACCAATAGTAAATGTCATTCTTAAATAGAATGATCTTGTTTTCCTATATTTACAAAAAGCAACTTTTTGGGTTTAGTGCATACATGTCAAAACTGTTCCACAAAGGGCCACTGTGGATGTAGATTTTTGTTCCAACCAAGCAGTAGAAGACCTTAGTTGACAGGTTTTATCAACTGACCTGAGTCATCAGAAACCTGATTGGTCAAACTATGTGATCTTGGTTGGTTGAAACAAAAACCAGCAGCCACACAGGCCCTTTGTGAAACAGTTTGGACTTGCCTGGTTTAGAGGACAACTGCAAATCTGCTGGTATTCCAGTGTAACACATGCTTACTAAATCAAATTCACCTTTCCCCTGAGTTTCCTGTTTGTCTGGACAGAGGGTGACCTCCTTGGCCAAGGTCATCTTCACCTGTGTCTACAACCAGCGATCGGCCAATGACATCCCACACCTGCAGTGAGGAAACAACACTTTAGAGAGCAACCATCTGGGGAAATGTGATTCTGAGGGAAATGAGATTCTGATGTGGTGGCAGGAAACAAGTCACTTCTAGTACCAACTGTTTGACTTACCTTCAACATAGAGTCTTCTAGTCTAAATGAAGCTCTGCCATCTGGTCCAGCAGTGATATTTCCCAAATCACCGACATGCTGCAGGAGAAGAATGAGAGAACCATGAAATAAGTGGAGAAGAAGTGCTTCTGTCTGGCAGCAATTATTTCACACTGCTCATCTGGAGCAGGGACACTATACAACTGCCCCTTTGGGAAAACTTCAGAAGATAAACCCATTCTGCACTTGGATTGTTCACATTTCATAGAGTCTGTGGAGTCATTATGTCAAAATATGTGACAGATTTTATTAATTTACTGCAGGTTTTTCTGCTGTTTGTTACTTCTATGCTAAAAGGATGTAGCAACAATCCGTTGTGGTAACACAGAGTTAAAGGATTTTCTGTGGAAAACTTGAATGGAAAGGGATTTGTTCTTACTCTCTCTGAGTCTCCAGGACCACCATGTTCTCTTCCAAAAGGGTTGTAGTGTTCTCCACAACTGCAGAACAGGAGAATCTGAATATAACTGGAGTTCCAACTTTGTCAACACAGTTTTATAGCAGGATGCTGTTGATCACCATTGCATGACCACCATTGTCAGCTGGTAAAGACTATATACCTTCTCCTTTCAGCTTGCCCCCTTATTCAGGTGTTGCCACAGCGAGTCAACAATTTCCATCCTACCCTGTTTTCTGTATACTCAACTCCAACTACCTCAATGTCCTCCCTCACTGCATCCATCAACCTCTTCTTGGTCTCTTCTTCTACAAATATAACTCAATCTGACTTCTTTAGCTTTTTCTCCAAACCTTCCTGTCTGTGTTGTCCCTCTAATCACCTCATTCCTGATCCTGTCCATCCTTGTCTCTCCTAAAGAGAATCTCAGCATCTTTAACTCATCCACCTCCAGCTCTGTCTCCTGTTTTCCGGCTTTTTCCTAGTGTTTCTAATCCATACATCATGGCTGGTCTCACAACGGTCCTGTAAACCTTTCCCTTCCCCTTAGCTGACTCTCTTCTATCACAATATCTTTGATAAAATGCTCAGATTTTTTTTTTCAAATTTTTTGATCCATTGAATGAATGGACTTGCATTTCCAAGGTTTCCTAGGAACAATGGGAATAATTTTACAGTATCAAATATGACGCAAAAAAACCCCAGACAACAAGAAGAATGATGAGTAGTGTCAAGCTTCCAGCAAATATTTTTACAGAAAACCCTCTCCATTCTTTATGGCAAGGCATTTTAAGCGGAATGAGGTTCTTCAAGGTGCATTAAGATTTTGGTTTGCAAAGCAAAATCTTGCATGATCACATGTCGAACCGTGATCATGCAAGATTTTGACCAATCAGCTGGTTGATGACTAAAGTTGAGCAACATGGTTGCCGTTATGGTTGTACTTGACGTTACTGATATAGAGAATCTTTCCAAAAAGTCTTCCACAGCGGGTGAAACAGATTCTAAATAGCGCTTAATACAAATTATTGAATGAGTTGAAACTAAAGAATCATGTCAAGCTAACACTGCTCACACTAAAAATATTGGGGGAATTTTCAGCAGCAGCAATTCTTCGTCAGTTAGATTACCAGGAACACCTATTTTTTTATTTGACCTGATGTTTGTTAATAGTGATAGAATAGTATAGTATGTAATAGTATATCTCATGAGAGAATAAAATTCTCTCATGAGATGTACTATTCTGACGCCAACCTGTTGCAGTCCTGCGTGAGGTCCCCAAGTGTGTGGACATGGAGGCCATGGAGTCCTGGCTCCAAACCATCAATGGTGCCATCGATCAAGCAACGCTCATGTGACAACTGCAGGAAACGCACCACACCCTGGACATTTCCAGCTCCAGCCATCATCGCCACGGCTGCTCCCAGATCTGTCAGACATCCATCACTGCTCTGCATTGATAAGTTGTTCAACTTCACTCCTGAGCTTCTTACCTTGCTCCGAGCCACCGATGCCCTTCAGTACTGCTCGACATCCGGTGCTTTCTATCAGTCCCTGCACCTGGGCGCTGGTCAGAACTGAATCTACCAACACCTGCTCTCTGTTCACATCGATGCTGATGGCTGTAATACCTGAAAACATGTGTAAATTTCAGAAATTACTCCGTGGTGATCAGTAAAGTATTATGAATTTAAATGAATTAAACTGGGACACAGGCAGACAGACAACTGAAAGAAGCACCTACTGTATAGATTTTATATTTCTTTCTTTCACAGACATTCATGAATTCCTCTTCTAAAAGCATGAAGACCAGCAAGCAGCTTACATAACAGTATACTGAACACAACTAATCAGCATACAGTGCCATCTCACCTGGATTACCCTCTAGTGCAGATCTGACTTTCTGTGCACAGCTGTCACATGGCATCTGCACTGCAAATTCCAACTGTGGAAGAAAACACTGCTGAGTGAAACTTCATGTTCAAAACATATTAATTTATTCACAGTGAGACTTCGAACGGGTGCACTAAACTGATATGTTACACTGTAACACCGTAGTCGTAACATTATCTGTTTTAATGCGGTGGTTGTAACTCTAACAGCCTTATTTTAGCAACAATAGAGGACAACGTGGTTCATATAAACTGTCAGTGTCAGTCAACGAGGAAGAGCGCGTAGTTGTTGTCCGCACTATCCGTTTTATAACAGCTGTAGTTTACCAGTTGTAGTAAACTCGACAAGAAATGTACTTTATAACGACAAAAAAAAGTCCCTTTTTTAGACACTGTTTGGGTCAAACGCTATTTTCTAGTATTTGTCGCTGTTGACCGTGACTCAGCAGAAAGAAGTGCGTCACAGACGCTGGACAAACCTTGGACGGTGTCCCTGACTCCATTCTGCTGCCGTTCGCTGCAGTCTGTGACAGAAAAACGGACCCAAACAGTACACTTCCCACTTTTCTACAGGCGGAAGAGAACCACCGGCCACTGTAGGGCGCCGCCATGTTTGTGAGGGCACAGTGTCGCTGGTGCCATCAAGTGGTCACCATGCGCCACTGCAGTGGGTGACTCACCCAGCTGCTTTCAGTGTTATTGAAAATAAGGTATTTTAACATTTATGTATTAATAATTGTTTTTGTAGTCATTTATTATTTATAGTTGTTGCACTTCTGTGTAATAAAATAATTATTTTATCAGATTGTGTACAAAATAGCATACAGGTCTTGAGTTTGAAACATTCTTTACTGTAACTCTCATCAGTTTGACTGACCTCTTGATATTATCGCTTTTCATGCTTAAGTTTTGCTTTCATTAGCAGATTTCATTTATGAGGGACTTTTTTTTGCAATTTTTATACTAATTTAGATATGTCTTGACTAGAATTGGCCACCACTTCAGTCACATTTTAGACTAATGTCTAGCTCATTTGGGGCTAAATCTACATTATATTAGGCTTGTCTGTTCATTCTTAGTTCCTCTTTCTTTGCACTGTTTTTCCTCATTGTACAGGACAGGACTATTGCTACTTCTGTTTCCAGTGCTGTATCTTGTCCTTCTCTTCTTAGCACTGTCTCTAAGAGTCTGATCTGGGACATGGGTAACTTATATCATTCAGCCCATGTCTAACATTTGTTGTTATGACAATAAAGAGCCCTTGAGTCCTAAGTCAACTGCCACCCTCTTTTCATTAATGTTATACCTTAGAATATGATTTGAGAGGTTGGCTTTTAGTCATATTTATAAATGTGTTTTTTGCTAACTGTTGCTGTTGTGTACCATGTTCATTTATTCATTTATTGTTTCTTTTTCATACTCTTATCTGTTGCCAGGTCATGGGGCAGCAGTCTCCACAACTGCCACCCAAATCACACTACACCAGGGGTTTTCAAAGTGTGGGGCGGGCCCCCCTGGGAGGGCATGGTGCGATGCTGATGGGGGCGCGTGTGACTGCGGGAAACATGCTTTTTTTCCACCCTACTACAATAAAGTGTAATTGCACATCCTTGTAAGTTGAACTTTATCTCTTTTTTTGTTTCTTTATGTTAACAAGGATACGATGTTATCCAGAGGTGTACCTAGAACTATTTTATAGACAAATGCTGTGATTTATAGTTGCGGCGGAGAGAAGGTGGGGGTGGCGCAAATAGTTTTCTACTTGCTAGGTGGGCGTAACTGAAAAAGATTGGAGAGCACTGCACTACACCATGCTGTGGGTGCGATGAGCCCATTAACATTGTGTTTCATGTTAATCTTCTTTTTGTTAATTTTGTTAATCTTTTTAATGTATTTTATTGTAGGTTGAAGAGATTCGTTATGGTAACTTGACGTTACGTTTTTAGAAAAAAACTGAATGTCCAGTTGCCTAACAAAACTTCAACCTTGACCAAGTTCTTTATGACTGAGAATCTTTATTGACTTTCTAACCTCTCATTTACTCCTTATAATATACGTTTTTTTAATATCACTTCTTTGGCAGCCTTGGCTGTATTATGCAGTGTGTAGAAGATAATTTGAAATATTCTTTTGCATAAATGAACTCTGAATAGCCAGTTTCCATAAAAGTGAGTGAGCTCTGAGTTTGAAGACAAGGTCTGACAGCAGCAAGACTTTAAATCAAAGCTAAGAACAAAAACTTCTGCTGAGAAAGCCAAACCATGGTTAGTGCATGCATAATATTCACACAGTATTGCTGTTCACCTCTACAGCCCCTATGTTACAGTTTTTATGCTCCAATAAAATAAGTAGGACTTTTGGGGTTTTTCTAAGAATCCTTCCCAGCAGATTCTGTAGGTGGAGGTTGTCTATAATGGATATTTTATTATTGCTGTGATTGTAGAGCATGTGGATGAGGAGCAAAGAGCATGAAGGTTGGAGGAGGTAATGATGATTGCGCACTGCAGTGCATGTGCTGTGGAAATACTCTGCTGCAATTTCATAATGTGTATAGATTATTATGATTGCTGTCGCAGAGTCCAGCAGCAGATTAAAGATCAGTGTTTTATTCGGATAGAAAGAGAGAGACAGGGGGAGTTAGCCATTTCAATAAGTGAGTATGGATGAATAGGCGGGTTACTGCAGTCAAGGTTAAAGAGAATGACTCCTCTATGTTGGTGAGTGGAGGTCTGTATCGTTGGCCTGGACACCAGCCTCCTAATACTAAATGCATTAAAGTGGTTTAGTGCTGAGATTTATCCTTTTTAAAACCTTAATTCACTATTTTTCTTTGGTTTATGGCTTCTGCTAGATGTGATTTGTTAAATGTCTAACCTTCTATTGTAAGGCTAACCTCTAGATATCATTGCTGTGATTTCTGGGTTGCAGTGGTAGACTAGAGGTTCGGGAAGTGGACTTGGGTTTGATTCCACCAGCTGTCAGGTTGCCACTGAGGTGTTCTGGGCATAGCACCATCCCAACCCACGTGACTTAGATGGATGGATAGATGGAGAGATAGATTTTTAGATTTTGCAATGGAACTTTATTAACTTGATACTAAACAGATGTGATCCAACATCAGTACAAAACAAACAGCCACGGTGTAGCTGTCACACTCCACTAAGATAGATAGATAGATAGATAGATAGATAGATAGATAGATAGATAGATAGATAGATAGATAGAT
>JAFBJS010000141.1:178271-216066 GCA_016785265.1 Paraplagusia blochii
GTTTTGGGGGCGAAAAATAAAACAACGGTGGCGCGTAAACGACGCGTATAAGTTTGCGAAGACGATGGGGCTAAAATGTGTTAAAAATGTTTGGGGTTTTCATGTAAAAAAGACAAAATGATAGATAGATAGATTGATAGATTGATAGATAGATAGATAGATAGATAGATAGATAGAGCATGAAAAAAGACCAACACAATAGAAACAATATGGGTGGAGTTGAGGTATAAGGTATGTCTGAACAGTGGATGTTAGTAGATTAGAAGGTTAGTAGTATACAGGTTAATGTTAGTAGTCTAAGTAGATTATGACAATGACAATATAACTCCTGAGTTACTATTGTATATTATTATTATCTATTCTTGTGTATTTGTATGTACACACATCTAATACATATAACCTCTTCACAGTATGGTGCAGTGGATTATGGTGGTGTTAACTGCCCCTGTGATCTGGTAATGGATATGCAGATGATGACAATTGATCAGCTCTGTTTTAGGGGGTTTCTGAGCAAGCATTTGACTGACTTGCGTAAGTTGTACAATATTAGAAGACATTTCTATATTTCAGCTTGAGCGCCTTTAATTCAGCTACTACTGTGTAGAGGGAAGCTTTTCAGTCATTCATATCTAATCCTGATGGTTGTATTTTCCTTCTCAGTAACGTAAAATAATTTTAATTCATTGGATTTGAATGCTAGAATTTAGCTTTTTGTTGTGTGGATTATGTAATTTCTTACATCTTTTATGGCTTCATCTTCCTTTATGGGTGAACCCTTATCTTGATCTAAAGGCTCCATGATAACTCTGTGTCATGATATTCTTTGTTATTGAATTTAAATGTGATATCTGGGTGTTTATTTGTTGTTTGCAATAGATCTGTTTCTAGACACTCATACATTCATATTCAGGCAGATCACATGTGAAATCAGACCAGCGATCTTGTCCATGCTCCTCTGGTGGCCCTGATGGTGGGTAAAAAGAAGAGGATGTGGAGCAGCAGGAGAGGTCAGAGTCTTATCAGAGCCAGTGGGACTGATCCTAACGCATGAAAAGAAGAGGACGGAGCCAAGCGTGGAGGAGGTGGAGGGAGACTCTTCTGAACTGTGACAGTGAGTGAAGCTGTGTGTACTACTTTGACCTGTTTTCACTTCCTCCAAGTTTGGAGTGTGGGATTTGTTCTCTGTACGTTAAAGTTGGGCTCAGTAATTTTCTAAACTTTGTCAGGGATGGGAGCCTTAGAGGACCTTAGTGGTATCCTATCAGCTGGTAGATTCAAACCTGCAACCCTCCAGGCCCCAGTACCTTAACCAGGGGAGACAGGACAACATTACAGAGATAGTGCACTGGTCAAGAACACGACTTTTTTTGTTTCTTCTTCCTGGCTAACTGAAAGCCTCTTTGAACATTTTTTGTCTGCAATCTCTTGGATTTTGCATTTTTGGGAATTTTCCCAATTTAATCTTTATTATTCTGTCTGACTTTTTTTTTAAGTTTGTTTTATTATTTGCTTTATTTATTTGTTTATTTTGCTATCCACTTTATCCACTATTTTCTGTTCTGTTTTTTGTTTTGTAGTCCTTATCTTTTTTATTTTTATATATTATTATCTGTTGAATTGCTGTTTTCCAAAATCTTGGCTATTGTTTTGTTCATTAATCTATTTTTTTTTTCATTATAACTTGTGACTTTTTCTTATCCTTTGGTTTTGGCAGCTGTTTAGGCTCAATTTGTTATGGCTAGAAAAAAAAATTGTTATTATCTACAAATTGACTTGTACTGAAAGTTGCAAAGTCAGTGAAAAAACACTGAAATGACCAGCTTGACCTCCTGCATCTCCCATCCGTTGGTGGGAGATGCTACTTATTATCTGTTCTGTGTTATCTCTAAGACCTTGAAAGTTATCCAAACTCCAACGGGTTTATATACTGTTTCTGTTAGACCTGATAATCTCACAGATATCGATGGTTCTGAGGTTAACTAACCCTCACTATTCAGCTCACTAGAAATCTAACTTATACTCCCCTGTAACTTGGGTTGCTCAGAGTAAGACTTGGATCGTGGGTTGAATAAACCTGACTTATCACTTCAATCTGCAGAAGTGCATGAGAGTGTGTGGTGAAGTCAATATAAATGTAAATGAACTTCTGTTGTGTTTTCTACAGAGACAGAAAAATACAAAAAAGTTTGGTGCACAAAACATGGACCTGGATCCTGTTCAACACCCCCCCCCCCCCCCCCCCCCCCCCCCCCACGAAAACACACACACACACCCCGCCCCCAAATATTATACATTTTATTTTCGTGTGTAATTTACAAGATCACCAAGCCAGACCTATTGGACATACTTTATGTGCACAGATACTGATACTTGAGGTGTTCCAACGGACCAGCAACACACCGGACTTGGCGTTTCAATCAACTGATCTGAGCCTCCAGACAGCTGATTGGTCAACCACTTTGATCTGGATGGAACAAAACCTTGCAGCAACAGCCACCCTTGAGGAACCGGTTTGACACCCCTGGCCTAGAGCAGGCATGTCCAAACTGTTCCACTAAGGGACACTGTGACTGCAAGTTTTTGTTCCAACCAAGCAGTAGCACACCTGAGTGGTCAGGTTTAATCACCTGATGCCAGATATCAGACAGCTGATTGGTCAAACTATGTGCTTGGTTGGTTGGAACAAAAACAGCAGCGACTCTGGCCCTTTGTGGAACAGTTTGGACATGCCTGGCCTAGAGGGAAAAGAATTGGACTTGGGTCTCAAAGGCAGCAGGTTCTAATCCACAAGCTATCAGCTGCTCTTAGTCAGAGTCAACTAACCCCCAGTGGGCCACCCACAGGCCGTTCTGCAGTGAATTCTTCCAGAGTGTTATCCATGTAATTTTATTTTCTCTCCCCAACTATCTAGGTTGCCAAACTGCCAAACTCATTCTATGCAATACTGAGAAGAGGTTGACAAACTTTTTCAGTCATGTGAAGAGCGATGATTGTGCTTAATTTTTGGCTCAGTTGTGCAACTTGCGTCATGCAGTGCACATGGGGAAACAACAAGGAATTATCACAGCATGGCAGTCTCTCGACTACCTCAAAGCCAAAAAGTCAAAAGTAATTTATTGTCCAATATACCATATATAATTGGGGCAGTTGGTGGCCTAGTGGTTAAGGATCCGGACCGTGGTCTGGAAGGCTCCAGGTTCGAATCCACCAACTGCCATGTTACTAATGGGGTCCATTGAGCATGGCACTGTCCCCACTAACTGCTGCGCAGGCGCACAAAGTTGCCCACTGTTCACTTTGGTGATGGGTTAATTGCAGAGATGACATTTTGTTGTGTGAGTCACAATGTCACAATGACATTTAATGTTTGCATAAAAAATAAAAAAATATCCATGACGTACGACACAATGCAATTGCAGTCCATGATGCAAAAGGCATTCTGAAAATACAATACAGTATATGGTGGGGGTATTTACAGGGAAAATAGGTGAATCCGTGGACAGTTTATGTACCACACACTTGATCCTGTTTGAAATGCTGCCCAATTGCCCGCAATCCCCACCCTCTCTCCTCCCACCATGCCAGACTCTCCTGCACAAACATAGATATGGAGGAAAAAACAAGTAAACAACCATGCAGCATGGCAGATTTAACTGACCAGACTGATCACGCCTGGCAAGACATTGCTTTGTCCAAACATGTTGTTGTCATTTTTTCTTTTCCTCGTCTGTGCACAGAAAGGCACAATTTTCAAGGAAATGAGTTTTTGATGTATTATTCTCATTGAGTCTCAGGAAGAAACTGTGAGCATCTCAGCATCTCACACTGGAAGCTTCTTCTTCCTTCTCGTCTTTATATGTTTTACATTTTACAGTGCATTACTTGTGTCAGACGTTTTTATTCGAAGCGGTCGTGGCTACAGGGGTCCAACATGTGCAGTATAGACGATTGCGCAATGTGAGTACACGAATCGTTAGCAGTGAAGTGACGAGCCCTTGGGTTCACTTGTACCGTGCCAGCAGAATATGGTTTCCATGATTGAAAAAATTGCACCTTTTTTGCACGTATTAAATTGACTGTAGGTGTGAATATAAGTGACACATCTGTACGATCTGAAGTTGTTTTGAATTTGAATAGAATTTATTCTCCAAACTCTAAGACACCTCCCAGCAGGGACTTGGAAACAGAGCAAACATTAACCTGCAGATTTCCAACACAGGACAGTGCTGAATAATACATGAGGGGGGCCCCTTCCCTCAGGGTGCCTGGGGGGCCCACAAATCACCCCTGACTGCTAAACATTTACACTAAGACCTGAGATCAGTTCACATTCAAATGAGCTCCATTCTCAGCAGCAGTGAGACGGACAAAATCAGATTAGAGGTTCGTCATCACCCCCCAGCAGCCTGTGGGCATCAGCATGTCAGCCATCCCCCAACATCACCTCTACCAGGTTGACCATGTCACTGCGTTTTCCCGAGGGTCTGAAGATGTTTTGGACAATTTTATGGCAATTGGATGAGGTATTTATTATCTTAATAAGGAGAAGAGGGTGGAAAGTAAAATGTGTCTCAGATTTTAATCATTTTCCCCTGAATGTTTTTCCTCATTTAAAAAGAAAATTAAAAAAAGATTAAAAAAAATATATATACGTGCTATGTCCTTTCAATTCTCACTCCAAACCTTATACAGTTTTACATTTAACCTTAAATTGAATTGGACATTGTTTTAATTTTGTCAGAACTTCTGAAAACTTCTGACAAATTCTGACATTTAAATGAGAATAAAATACTTTTAACAGAATTTTTTTTATCTCCCCCATTGGTTTTACTTAAGTTTTTTTCCACAACATTCAGATTTCTGCCTAATTAGTAATTGTCTTTATTTTTTAACTGTAGGATTTCTCACTGAGCAGAATTAAAGAATCCCAGGCATTTGAAGAAGTTGAAAAGATTTAATTGATTTTGATGAATGAAAAGCAGTTGGCTGTGACAGTGTCCTGGAGACAATAATTTGTAAGAAATTGAAACGAATATTGGACTCACACTGAGCATGTCTTCTTTTCCTTTCGGTTTGTCCCTATTCCAGGATTTGCCTCAATGAATCATTGTTTTCCCCTTTCTCATCAGACCCCACATACCTCCATGTCCTCCCTCACTGCAACCATCAATCTCCTCTTTGTCTCCTACCTGGTAGCTCCATCGCTAGGATCATTCTTCTACCAATGTATCCACTGTCCCTCCTCTGAACATGTCCAAACCATTTCAATCTGTCTTCTCTAGCTTTTTCTCCAAACCTTCCTGTCTGTGTTGTCCCTCTAATGACCTCATTCCTGACCCTGTCCATCCTTGTCTCTCCTAAAGAGAATCTCAGCATCTTTACCTTCTCCACCCCTAGCTCCGCCTCTGTCATCCATCATGGCTGGTCTCACCTTAGCTGACTCTCACAAATCACTCCTGAGACCTTTCTCCAGTTGTTCCATCCTGCCTGTACTTCACCTCTTCTTCACCTCTGTCCCACTGCTCTGAACATTTTACAGTATTGGACTGGATCTCAGTAATCAAATGTGTACATTTATGTTGTCTAGCTTTACATTTTATTAAGTTTACTTTATATTTTTGGTCGAGTATTAATTTGACTGATTTTATATACACAAAATACTGTTGAAAACATTTGACAAGGCAATAATCTTTTAAATTCTCTCTCTTCGGTGAGAATTGTTTCAATTTTCGGGCAGTGGTGGCCTAGTGGTAAGGGAGTGGACTTGGGTCCGCAAGGCCCCTGGTTCGAATCCCTCTACCGCCAAGTTACTGGTAAGGTGCCCTGAGCATGGTGTCGTCCCTACTCACTCAGTCCACTTCCAACACTGTTGGCTCTCTCCAAGTTGACTTATAATATATAAAATACAACCACTTACCCCCAACATCTGCCTCAACAGTGTTTGTTGTTTCAATTGTAGGATTTATGACTGGATTTTTTTTTACGTTTTGACATCAAATGCCATTTTAAATAATTATACGACATTTGTACAATGCATTTTTGCACAATTCTCCGAAATCCTGACGTCCTTTTAAGAATTCTAGGACCCGGTACACTATTCTGTGATAGAGGTGACACAAATGATAGTTTCCCAGGGTTATGACATGCCGTTCCTGTGGTTGTTGTCATCCCATTGGTTAATATACCATTTGACTAGACAACAGGGTTCCTTTGACAGAGGGAGAGATGGACAGGGTTGGGCTTGTGCTTTGGTCAAAGCGTGAGCAGAGACACAGACCAAATATAGGGAGATCACACTCCCTCTCTCTCTCACTCTCTCTCTCTCTCACACACACACACACACATACACACACACTCTGATGCGTCATTGGCTACTGGATAGAGAGGGGGGTAGCGAGAAGGGGAGAGGGAGAAAGAGGGACACTCGGTCCGAGCTGCTGAAGGAGTCTCAGTGAGCGACGTAAAGACCATAACGACTCCTCTCTCTCTGTGTCCAACACCACAACGACGGCTGCGATCAACCCCAACACCCGAACCATCAGCCCATTCAGGGGGAGCAGAGGAGCAGCCCGCTCGATCTGTGAAATAAAGGAGGAGGAAGACAGAGAGAGGGGGGAACACCAGCCGGAGACTGGCCGGGACACGGAGCCTGGTCGCGGGGAGAGCGACCGCGTCACAGTCGCCGCCACCGCAGCAGCTACGGCAGTAGCGTCAGATCCAGAGGGAACAACAAAAGGTGGGTGATGATTTATGGGTTCTCTGTCCTACATGCTGCACATAATCCGAACCTCAGGGACACAGTGACGGTCGTGTTGGTATTTAGGTGATGATGTGATTAAAAAAACACGTGCCACAAACGCAGCGCCGGTCTGTGTTGTGGAGCAGCGGGCTGATTTCGCTTATTTGTGTGTTCACTGTGAATAGGACGTCTCCTGGATCTGAGGAGACCTTTGTCAATGTCCTGCTTGTCTATGTCCTGGAGTATGGTTTTGGTTGTAGGTGTATGAGGAGGGGGAGGAGCAGGAGGAGACGGGAGATGTTTATGGTGGTGACGCTCTCCTCCGGGCGCTGCGGTCTTTTGTCATGGCAGATTGATTTCACCTGTTCATTCACATCACGAGTGTGTGAGTGTGTGTGCGCGCGCGCGCTTTTGTGTATGGTGAAGCAGGGTGTATTAATGAAGACACGCGTATATTGCATTCTCTAACCTGAACCATTTTAATGGTGTCTAATCCTAACTAGATTAAGATTAGAGACCTTCAATATCAACTAAATACGTCACAACCCCCTCCTAGTCTAAGCAACACGCCCCCAAAACATGTCCCCAAACTATATCAACGCTTTAAACTGTCAAACCAGGCCCCGAGGAGCAAATCTGGCCTAATATTTGGCCCACAGATCATATCAAAAGTATAACGGAGACACTGCCCCCCCAGTTTAAAGCCTCCACATACTGGCATGTTTTGTAGCATTAGCATACTGTAGGCATCTTGATCAGCCAATCAACATTTCATCTGTTGATGTTAGTGAAAACATACACAATTGTTGGTAATTTTCAGCTATTATTAAGTCAGTCCTGTGACTTCATACCAGTTTTTAACTTTGGCCAACTGTGGAATATGAGTTTGATACCTCTGTTACACTCGTACCATGTTTACTCTATCTAACTGTCTGTCTGTCTGTCTGTCTGTCTGTCTTTCTTTCGTGTCGGCCTTGAACTTTATGATGAAGGTGTCTTGGATTCATGTCAGTAGAGCGTGAGACAGCCACACTGGTTGTTTTTTTTTATTCTGCTGACTGGATGACCTCTGTTTTGTTCTTGAATTGTGTTAATAAAGTTCCATATTTAAAATCAAGACAAATCTATTTCATCTATCTTTTCTCATCTATTTCATCTATCTTGTCTTATCTATCGCATCTAATATATCTAATCTATACAATCACCCATAAATATATTTTGGGGAAGAAATGTCAGATATAGTACCCCTTATTCCGTAGTCAATGTCATTGGTGTGGAACTCCAGTGTTCTCCTCCTGGGCAAGATTTAATCCTGAATGGGATCATTGGCACCTTACAGTGGGCTCTCCACCTGCAGGAAGGTTCATCAGGTGCTGGGATGGTGCATTGTGAGTTGGGTGGTGGATGTCAGTCATGGAGATTGCTGCCTCAGCAACTGGGTAACAGAAGTTTTTGAAGATAAATTGATATTAATGTCATACGTTGAATAACGAATGGTGGTAAAACGTAAATAAAACATAGCCCACTGAAAACAAATGCTCCAGAAAAGAGCCTAAAATTATATAGTGAATAAAAACCTGAAGGTGGGTTGTGTGTACGAATAGAATCAAGCACACTGAAAATAAAAATTAAAAGCTTCATAACTTGTCATTCTGGGAGATTAACTTGGATTTAGGTCATAGTTCACCAATGTCACTTCAATTTCCTGGTCGCCCTTTGTCCCCCACTCACCATTCTCCTCCTCACTCCTTCCACATCTGTGTCTGTCCTTCTCCTCCTTTTCATCTTTGGGAAGTAGGTTGCCAGAAAAGAAAAGGAAAGGGAGGTGATTTAAAAGGCCCTTTAACGACAGGTCATCTACAAATACAGACCTTTATAGTTGTTTCTTCCCTCCGGCACATCGAGCGATAAACGAGTGGAAAGCAGCGAAGCTGCGGTGTAACAATGAGACGCACACTTGTAAATAGATACTCACATACACAAAGTCAATATGATGAATTCACTGTATTGTTAAAGCACCTCAGCAGAGTCTTTAGAGGTGCTTGCCCTTTACAGACCGACATACCAGGAGGAAAAAAATGACTTTATTTATACAATACTATGCAGTGATGCGCAGCAGTGACGCTGCTCGCTGCACTGTAGAGACCAAAGAGGAGCGATTCAAGGCCCAGAGCCAAGAAATTATAAAAAGAAGTGTCAGAACTGTTTGTTCTTTCCCAGGGAGCTGAAAAGACTGTTGACACACATCATAAATTCCTCCAGTTGTCTGAGAAAAAGACAACACGTTGCATCTTTTTCCAACCTCAGTACTATCCACAAAAAGACAATACAGAAGTAGTATTTGGAAAGTGTAAACTTTTATTACAAAGCTGAACCCATAAAAACTGAATTGTGCATGTGTGGTTTTATACTCATTTTTATTATTGTTATTTTATTACAAAAATATTACAAATGTTATGGAAACATCAGGACATATACAGATTTTTTTTTATTACAGTTTGCATCTTTCAGCCTCCACCTGAGCCATTTTCAATTAAAAAAGTCATTTTTTGGCTTGTTCACACAAATGACTTGTTTTTACACAATGGTCCTTTATAGATAAACACTGGTCAACCAGCCGATGGGGGGAAAAAAACTCTTTTATATAACATGTAGCTGATATGGACTTATTTTACTGTGTGCCGGGTATGTGGATGTAATTATGTTAAGTTAATATTAATAGTTAGTAAATCAAAGGTAAGCCATGGAGGATCAATGCCGAGGTTTGAAAAAAACAAACTTATTATGGCTCTTTGCATCGGAGTCACTGCAACGACAACAACCCTCCACCGTGGCCCCTACGTTCGACACCGAGTACTGAGAAATCCACCACTAGCAAAATAATGGAATAGTGCACTTTATCTTGTGTTTGTAAAACTTATTAAAATATTAAGAGAGTTGGTGCAATTTACTTTGAGCACCAGCTTTACTTTTCAAATACAAAGATCTAATTTTGTTGTTTTGTAAAAATTCTAATAATTATTAGAGTTAAAGTCTTTCTATTGTCTGATCAACTGGCAACTGGCAACAAGCAAATATGGCGTTTATTTCTTTGATAGAAAATCTATATTGGGAAAATCGGTGTGATAGGTTAGACCTCCTCTAAAACTGGAATCGGTATTAGCCAAGAATTTTGCAACTGGTGCATCTCTAGTCCTTAGCCAGACAGTGAGTTATTAATTCTCTTGGATTTTATAAATAATGTAAATACTGGTGTGTGTGGTTCAATGTTGTTTAGTAGTTATCAATTTTACTGATGCCTTAGATTGTTTTATCAATCTGTCAGCTAAGCTTTTGTACGGTTAATTTACATTTTAGATTCTGATGGGCAGGCTAAATGTAAACTATTTATATTTTTGACTTATGCTTTTTTTATTCAATAAGATAATGCAATTGCATACACTGCTCATGTTGCATTGAACAAAAGGTGTCTTTGCTATATTTTCTTAAAGGCAGTAAAACATTTCAGGATGTAAAGGCAGAATAGATGGTTCTTTAAAAGTGAAAAATATATGATAAAACACCCAACAGGAGATGGATGATTGGGACAAATGCTGGTGCTGACAGGTACAGGTGGATGTGCTGTTTCATTAGGGTCTCTCACTCGTCCTAATTTCGTCTTCATCCCTAGCTAGTCGTTCCTTCAATCTTACTTGGGCCAGGACTTGACAACGTAGGTTTCTTGTAGATGTTTCACCTCTCACCTTGGAGGTTTCTTCCACTTCAGCTCAACTCTTCTTCGGTTATGTCCAAAAATGTTGTGTTGTGTTATGTTATGTTGCTCAACAACTACCCTTGGGGATGAGCACTTTCTTTTGAAAGCCTTGGTTTTATGTGATGGTAGGTGTTGAATGGAAACCTGATAGATTTAAGAACTCCAGATTAAAAATGTATCAGTGAGCACCTTGGTGCATGCCAGGTGTGTGTGAACACACACACGCCTGTGGCTGATTGTTGCTGCACTTTTGTTCTCTATAGAAAAGGCTAGTGTTAACAAGCACAGTAGACCAGGACACACGATCAGCAAATCACAATTAATTATTCTTCCTCTCTAGCCACAAGGGAATGCACTGGTAGTGTTCCATAATGTTAAGGTATTACATTTCTTGACCAAAACTGTCTTTTTGTTGAATTTTTTTCATCTCAACTGTATTTCTACATCTATCATAACCTCACACTTATCCCTGCAGTCAGCATCAAACCTGTAGAACCAAAGTCCAAACAGGCTCAAGGAGAGAAAGTGACCTCCCATCATCCTCTCTGCTGCTGTCATCACGGTGTTAGAAATCGATCCCCCATCAGCCACCAGCTGAGTACCACACATTTGTGCAGCAGCACAGAAACTGTCCCCAAAGTTCATGATGGAACAAAGGTGTGGTAGTTTTTAAAATATATTTATTGGTTTAATAGACATAATATAGTTTTTATTAGTCCATTTGACATTGAGACAGGTAGGAGACATGGTTTATTTTGGAGAGTTAAGGAAGAGGCTTTTGGGAGCCACCAAGTGCACCATATTATAAGGTGCATTAACCAGAGCAAATAAATCAAACACAATAGTCTAAGGCTGCTGCAACAGACCACTCCTCACTTGTCATAACTTTTGTTGAATAACATACAGCAGCAACACAATACAACTATTCTCATTCTCTCCTTAACCTGAGCTGTTCACTGCCCTTGAGATTTGTTCGCTAATCTCCTAACTGGTGGCATTTTGGGGGCCTTAAAGGCATCATACACACATAATAGAGAGAGAACCACAAACCTGATTATGTGAAGCCTCCTATGTATAATATAAAACATTACATTTTATTAAAGACCAGTACACTGTTGAAACACACTATAGTGTTGTATTACTCTGTGAGGCTCCTGACTACAGTAGCTGTAATGCTCTAAACTAGTATACCTTAGTTGTACTTTTGACTTGGTTTTACTTTTGATGTCAGTAAATTGAATTAGAATCCACACATATGCCACAATAAGGCGCTATAGATTTATGAGACATTGATTTTGTTTTTTATTCAGCTACACAAACCATCTTAAAACCAGACAAAATTATTTTGTAAATGAGAGCATACCAAAGTCCTATGTCCAGTTTTTCAAGATGCTGAATAATGTCATCATTTTCAGTGTGATGTAGTGGTCACCCTATTTGAATATTTGATTTATTTTCAAATGTCTTTTATAGGTGTAATGGTCCCTAATGCTCTCATTCTAAAACAAAGTAAGTAATTAATACTTTAATTTGTCAATTCAAAACAGAAGTGTTGATCTGGTCACAGTGGTAAACCTAGGTTTGACAGGTGGCAGGATCAACAATAGCGGCTGAGCTGAGGTTGAACACAGCGTTAATAATATATAATGCATTTGTTTGTATTGTGCACAATAGCAGAAACACAGCTCCAAGGCAGTGGCCCTGTAATCTCTATTTTTCCTCATTTGTAATTAAAATCAAAGAAACTGATAGAATACAGTTGCTGGATTTGTTGAGAAAAATGTTGAAAAGGCCAAAATCTATACAAACCGTGGCCTATCTGTCTCAAATGACCTTATAATAATGTTCTGCAACCAATACATATATTTTATAAACTACGACACACCTGTTGTAGGGAAGATTACACCTTATGGCCTAAAATTTTGTGGTGATCAAAAACTAAATACTGAGATTAAACTTTAAAACTCGGGGCTTTAATCTGATTGTAAAGGGAATCAATGGAAGATCCTCACAATCAAAGAAATGTGCGCTTGTACAAAAGTACGTATTACGTACAATCCATGTTTAGCCCCTGTTGTTGTTTTTAAGACAGAAAGTTTATTAACAATATGCAAACAGCAAATTATAGAAAGTTAAATTTATTGAAAAAAGGATTGAGCTAAATCTTCCGAGAAAATTGGAGTAAATCTTTTGCGTGTCCCCTTTTGCTTAGGTGGTGTTTTTCTCCAGTTGCATCCTGAATGTCACCTGATGTATACATGACAAGAGAAGTTATTGTCGTAAGAACATTAGGGTCTTAAATATAGGTTGTCAGCTTTGTCCTGTCAGTGGTACAGTTTCCCACGAATCTTGAGGAAACGCAAGCCCTCCTCAGAGGCAAGAAAACCAGGGCTTGCACTACACAAAGGGCCACATCAAACAAAAGCCAGTCACCTGGAACGATAAATGAGGCTGCGTGAAGTAAGGACACACTGTGTTGTCCATCTACTCCAGGCCCTGACACAACAGGCCATTCGATATCTTATCTATAGGATCGGTCTCACAAAATAATCCAGAAACCAGATACTCCAAAGTCTAGGTCACTTTTCAGCTTCAGGCTCAATGGGAAGCTTCTTCAGGACCCCGGCCTGGGTTACTGGTGTCAACTCTCTTGACACCAGCCACATTTAAAAGACGCATTGTGAGGGTCCACGGCAGAGAACTCTTAACCATTATCTCAAAGCCTGTAACCAGATATTTCCCATGTAATTGTCAAACAGGGCTAAATGTGGGAGGAGGGACTCCTCCCACATCATGTCCCTTTTTTTGCTGTTACCTGTCAAAACACATAACTGCCCAGGTGTTACTGGAACTAGCACTGCTCCATTTATTAAGGAACTATTTTGTTTACGTAAAATCAGTGCCTCACTGCAAGTTATTTTTACTCTGTGGTTACTGTTAAGCTATCATTCATCATCTTATCGGTTTACTGAGTCACAGGGCTAACAGTCTCCATGATTGCCACCCAAATCACAGTGCTAGCTTTCCTATAGGTCAGGTTTTGTGGGTCGGAATGGTGCTACCATCAGAAAACCTCGGTGCTACCAAGCAGCTGGTGGATTTGAACCCAAAACCTCATTGCTGCCCAGCTGTCATATTGTACATTATTGCGAACAGGACTGTCTACTCAGCAAAGGTTGATGAGTAATACATCAATCTTCCTGTTTGGTTTAACTAAAAAAAAATTGTGCTAACACGAGCATTTCACAGAAACAACCTTCCTGTTGACTAAATATAGATTGGTTCCCAGTGGTGGGTAGTAACACTAACTCGATTACATTTACTTGAGTAACTCTGTTTAGATTTTCAGTCATCCAGGTCATTCAGTCCAAAAATAGTTACTTCTTGGACAATTGGACGTAGTAGGTTTCTTTGAAAAAGTTTAACCTCTTCATCCAAGATTCTTGTAGTTCTAACTGACTGCAGGGAAGTTCTGGTATTTAACCTCCTCTGGTATTTAACCTAGAGTAATCTGCTTGTTGTATTTGTCATAGATATTAGTTACCATAGATCAGCATCCCTTCTATTATTTTTGTCAGAGAGAGAGACTTCCGCCAAATGCTCTACTGCATTACTGTGTTTAGCCATCATTACTTTATTGTTGCAGCCTTTCACGGCCCTTCCTGAAGGGGGTGGACCCACTGGATGGAGACAACCACCCTGACTAGGTTTTGGTCTTACCCAGAAGGTGAACTCTTGAGTTTACACCACTGAAAGAAACATTGACTCTTGGCCAAAGCACCACAGCTGCACACGTTTTTGAAAATTGTTAACTATAAATGTCACAAAATAATTAATTAATTGATAATCAATTTTGATGGAATCTAATTCATCAATATTTTTTTCATTTAAGTTCTTTAATTTACATAAAGATTATTTTATTTGAAGAATTCAGTTAGGTTTTTTGAATTTTTTTTTCAGCTTTTTTGATTTTATTACCTTTTCTGTCAAAAATACATCTAAGGAATAAATGTTACTTAACAGTTACTCAGATTTTTGCAATATCTTTTACACTTGCACTCAAGCAGTAATTTTCTTGAATAGTCAAGAAAATAATAAAAGTCAAGCCTTTTAACCTTTTACTTTTGCCTGAGTATTGTTATGTAAGTAAGTAAGTGTACATTAATGTTTGTACTATTTTTTACTACAAAATACCCTAAATATTAACCGAAGAACAGAACCAAGAAGAGGTGTGTTCTTGGTTCTTGGGTCAATATTTATGGTATTTTGCAGATGTATGTCCTTTTCTCAGATATACTCAATTCATTTTCATTATGCTTCAGCCTTTTCTAGTTATTTCTGCATAATTTTCTATCCTTAAACTAGATTCTCAGATTCTTAAGTTATTGTCAAATGCAAAGATAACTTAGCTTTTGTTTGCCCAGGATGGCAGCGATGCTACATATTTGACCCAGGTTTTGTTTCTTTCAGTTACACTGACAGTAGCCAGCCAGTATCCCATTACTATACTAAGTGCATTTTTATCTATTGTTTCTTGGCATTTTCATCATTGTTTTCCTTTGGTTTTGCTGTGCTAAGGCTAACATAGTGACGATATATCATGCTAACTTTGAGCAGTGCCTGGGTAGTAAACCAGCTAGTTAACAAACTTTCATGGTGACTTCCATGAATTCTGGAATTCCATGGATTCAGTCTTAATTTTGCTGTATGTCTGTCTCCTTGGCTATCTTTAGTCTCTGCTGGTTCCTCTGAATATGATGATTATATTGTGTGGCCTTTTTACAGTCACAGCCACAGTTCATCACAGCATAAAGTTAATAGAGTTGTGTGTGTGTGTGTGTGTGTGTTTATGTGTGTGTGTGTGTGTGTGTGTGTGTGTGTGTGTGTGTGTGTGCCTGAGGCCAGAGAGTGGATTAATTACGGTCCAGACCAGAATCCCAGAGGAAACTCGCCCTCCGCACAACCTCTCTGCGAATGAATGTTCATCTGCACAAACATGCTTCATGAACTGCACATTGCTCAAAGAAACACAGACACACACACACACACACACACACACGTGCCTAACAAACCAACCAACAGCCCTGAGTGCCCTCCAGCATCTGAAGTCCTTCTGTGGACACTGCTGGGGTCTGTGCCACACTGCAGGAAAACCCTGTGGCACTTAGAGGCGATGCGTACTCGCCCTACCATGGTACATTTATTTACTTCTTCCTGTTTATTGGAAAAAACATCCGCTCCGTGCTCTGTGTGTTGAGTCAACTTGGGAAAAAGAAAGAAGTAGAAAAGGCTGAGAGTCTGTTGTTTTTGGACCAGAAAATAATAATAACAAGAAGAAATCTTGCATAAAAAGGCACCATAGCCTTATGATAAATTAAGTCTGGATATAATTCAGAATGCTCCAAAACATTTTTGTTGCAAAACTATAAAATAAAGTCGAAAAAAACTAGAAACCAGAGTCTCTAGCTAAACATGGCTAAAACATTCCATTCTAAAATTAATGAAATGTTATGTAATGAGAAGAGAATAGTTTTGTAAAGAATAGCATTGAGATAAGTTAGCCAAGAAATAGGGATGTTTAATAGTTCAAACATTTAATTTAATACCAATATTAACCAATACCAATATATGCAGGTGATTTTCCCCTGAATCATTATTATGCCAGACTAAATGTCTAGTGTTGGACAGAATAACTTAAATTAAAACGATCATTAACATTATAAACTGGTCTCATTCAGCCTTCACAACAACAGACAAATAAGAAAGCACACAGATAGAAACAGCAGTCGAAAAAATGTCAAAAGCTCTTTTTAATATTGCTGTGGGCAGTTGGGGGCAGTGGTTAAGGAAGTGGCCTTGGGTCTGCAAGGCCCCCAGTTCAAATCCTTGAGCTGAGGTGCCCTGAGCATGGTCCCCCACACCAGCCAGCAGCCCTCTGCTTGCTACGGTGATGCGGAAATGCAGAGGCATAATTTTCTGAAGGATACTCCCTAGGGATTAAGGAAAGGAAAGGAAAGCAAACTCCTTGTCATTGTGACTTTGTGATTCACACCACAGCACACAACGAAATACGACCTCTGTATTTAACCCATCACCAAAGTGAACAGTGGGCAGCTTTGAGCGCCCGGGGAGCTGTGAGTGGGGACAGTGCCATGCTCAGTGGACCTCAGTGGTAACTTGGCAGTAGGGGGATTCGAACCGGGGGGCTTGCGTCCGCTTCCTTAACCATTAGGCCACCAACTGCTCCGTTGGTGGCTCTTAACTCTTAATAGAGTTCTTCAATCTCCTTTCTGAGGCAAGGCATTGATTTTAACCACAATGTGGACTGTATTTAATAATGATCTGGTCTGGACCCAACCCTAAGATGACCTAACTTATGTCACTGTGACATGTTTTTAAATGGGAGTGTTAAAGTTTCACTCATTGCCAACGTTACCAGTGTGGTTCTTTGAAAATGCTGTTGCTCCAGTCGACAGACAGTCGTTTGCAGTATTAATTATACAATATGATGGCAGGGCTGGAGCATGATGAGACATAATGTAACTGTGTAAAATCTTGTTTATGTCAGAATCGACAAACAAAGAATCATTTAACATCAATTAGGTTTCAATCAACAACTGTCAGCACAAGAGCGCAATGTGTCGCACATGTGTCTGATATGCATGGCTAGAAAGAGTGTTTGTCATTGCTGTAGATATGTTTTGTTTGAGTGGTTTGAAATGTTTCCAGTTTCTTGGAATTGGTTAACAGTATAAATCAATCCTACTGCAGGTTGATAATGAGTCGTGTTTACTTGCAATTGATTCATTTGGTTTTTCTTCTTTGTCGACAGCAGTCATTTTGGAAAGTTTATTTCGAAACACAAAGTATGTCAAATATATAATTAGTTTTTTAATCAAAAATTTGTTTTAATTGAATCTCAAACCTGAAAACAATATGGCATTGTACCAGGAAATATCCAGAATCATGTATAGTCATGGAAAAAATGATTAGACCACTCTGCTGTTTTCTTCAATTCCTTGTTCATCTTAATGCCTTGTTCTACTAAAGGTTTATCACCTGGGGGAAACAATGAACACAAAACCATGCAATGACTAAAAGCACTGTATTTGTCAGTACAATGTTATTGCTAGTGATGTAGGAACGGAAGTGATTTTTCTCACTGTCAATAAAACCATGCAAAATGGCCAGAAATCAGCTCTGAAATTAAACTGAATTATGAGACTTTTTGTTGTTATTATATTTGTCCAGATTAATGCGGATTAAGTGGAAGGAGACTTTTAAATGGACAAGAAATTAAAGAAAGAGTGGTCTAATATTTTTTTCCATGACTGTAACTGTAAAGACAAGGTGCGAAATGTATTGGTATTTTTGTCATTATGTTCTACTTCTTAAACATTGGTTTGAAATATCACATCAGATCATTTCAAGAATATCTATCATAGTTAAAGTAAAAACCCAACATAGTATACTGTTGACCACAAGTGTACATCGTTTTACTTTTCAACAAAATAACTCCTTTGCTTGTACAATTTGGGTTACCTTGGGTTAACATTTGGCTTTTTTGCATAGCTGTTTTTTTCTAAAAAATTCTCTTACACACGGTGTCAGTATCCTACTTTCACATTTTAACTCAAACCAATGACATCTGATACCAACTCGCAACTGGGGCAGTCTGCACGACTGCCACCCAAATCACACTGCACCATACTGTGAGGCTTCTTGCAGGTGGTGAGCCCACTGAAAGTTATGTGGGTCGGGACGGTGCTTTGTGTAGAAAATGTGCAGCCCACCAGTGACATTATCATTGTCACACACTTAGTTTGGAGCAGTGTCAAGGACCCCTACTGGGGTCCGATGGGTTCGAAGTTCAAATCCACCAACTGCCAGGTTACCACTGAGATCCACTGACCATGGCAACCTCCCCACTCACTGCACCCCACTGTTCACTTTGGTGATGGGTTAAATACGGAGGTCTTATTCTGATTAAATATTTTCCAGCCTTTCTGAGCTGCTTAAGAACAATTTACTTCAAAATTACTTACCAACAAATTTTTACTTCAATTAACAAAGTGCCCTCACTTAAATCTTTACAGTGGTACAAAAACTTACAATGAAAAATTGTTGCAAAAAGTTGACCAAGGTAAATATACTATAAATGTGCCTTAGAGCAATGCTTCCCAATCTTTTTCTGTTACACCACCCCCAGCAAGAAGAAAACAATTTGCACCCCGCACCCCACCACCCACTCTCCGCCGCAACTTTAAATAAAAGCTTTAGTCTATAAATAGTTCTAGGTACACCTCTGCATAACATCGTATCCTTGTTAACATAAAGAAACAAAATAAGAGATATAGTTCAACTAACAAGGATGTGCAATTACACTTAGTACGGCGGAAAAAAAAGCATGTTCCCCAGGGTCACACGCACCCCCCTCAGATTGCACCGCGCCCCCCAGAGGGGCCCACACCACACTTTGAAAACCCCTGCCTTAGAGAATAAGCAAAGGCATGTCTGAAGATGTCGTGTGAATTAAAGCGCTGTTTTCATTTTCATCTCGGAGCTTGTGCTTGATGGCTGTCAACTTTATTGGCGGTGTTAGAAGTCTCTGACTTTCAAGGGTAGATTCCTTGGGACCCTGCAAAGTTCTGACACTGTCCCTTTCCTCTCCATTGAATATCTGCATCTTGGTCGTCTCCCATCATGCACCAAACCACAGTTTGGCCAGAGGCAGCTTTCTATCAGTCTTTGACTTTTTTTAGGGACGAGATTTGAGAACAGCTCTTTTATTGTTCAATTGCAGTAATTATTCGGATTCCAGAGCTTCACTCAGACCCCAAGTGGTGGAATATCTGGAGGCATCCAATTCATGTGAAGAGGATCACTGTCTCACTGTGTGTGGACGATCTGGATTTTGTGTTTTATAATCTGTCATTTTCCTTCAGTGGAAATTTAATCCTGATGTGACTGACGGAGCAGACACCCTGATGAAACCCCCATCTTGTCAGTCCAAACACTTGGTCTTTGACTTCAGAGCTGTTGCAGTCGTAGTGGTGAAATTACAACTTCCTACAGGCCAGTCTATCAAAGACAGTAAAGCAGTGCTTCATGTTCTTGCTTTACTGCAAATCTATCATTGTTGTATCTAAATTGTTGAATGCCAATGTGCAGTGACCAACACAGTAACACATTTAATCAGTTTTTATAAGAAGGCCAGTATTTTTAATTTCATTTTCTTTTATCAAATCAAACCATTGATTGAGTCTCTTTTATTGTTCCACAGTAGGGGCATTTGGGGTACTTGCAGCAGACACTGGCTGCCAGCGGGGGCGCCAGTGTGAACAGAAAATGATGATTATAGTTATTGTACTAATAAAGGTAGAACTGTACATTGCATGAATGGCATCACACCATTAAAAGAAGTAGACTTGATTGTTATTGATCATGTCATAATGCTGCATAATGTGTGTCTATTTAATTAGAGCACCGGCTCTGGTAGAGCTCCAAGGCTTGTAAAAGTTTCACATCTCTTCTCAGGTGTGACATTATGCTCACCACAGTTGACAGACACCACCTTACTGATACTGAAGATCAAGTAAAAAAAAAATAAAAAATCAGTATGACTATATAACCTACAGGGTTCATTGTGACTGAATAGTTTCTTTGTATTTTGTCTAAAACAAAAAATGACCTACAGGCATGAAAAAGGCTTTGGAACAAATGGGGATGTTATTTGTTGACTTTGATACCGACTTTTTTGAAACTGTCCATAATTTAGTGTTTTTAGTTTTTCTTGCAAACAAACAAATAAAAATATATTAGTTTGTATCACGCCAAGTCATTTACACGATTAATGATAATGTCTGAAACTTTTTTTTCCACCACTGTATAATACAGACACATTTAGGAAAAGTGAAATAGTGACAAGGGTGTATATTTTTATAGGACAAAGTTATTGCACATTATCAAAATGACTCCATGGTTTTATATTATTATTATTACATTTGTCAGTTGAGTAAGTGAGGAGTTTGCTGCTCATTTATTATCCTATGATCCAAAAATTAAATTTGTATTTTTTAATACTTTGCGATGTGGGACAAGTGAGGAGTGGAAAATCCACTTCTGAGGTTGGAAAGGTTGAGAACCACAGGTCTATGGATGGTGGTCAAGAGTGTCTCCGAGTTTTAAACCAAAGAATATTGTCAACCTAACTCACATCCATTAAGTTGAAGACGTTTCAGCTCTCATCAGTTCTCCATCAGTGTTTTCTGCTGCAGGTGGACTGCTGAACCCTGGCTTGATGTTCTGGTCCGTCTGTTCTGGGCCATTCACTTGTTGTGGCTGCTTTGTTTCCCTATTGTTCAGGTCAGAACACTCCTCATTGCATTGCACAGCATTTATCCAGCCCAAAGTGCTCAGGTGAGTCAGTCCTAAAATGAATGGTTGCCCCTCCCTGTCCTCTTGGTGTGTGTCCTTGGGGTTACCTGAATGGATGTGTGAACTACACCTGTGCTGCCCAGGGGGAGTTCCTAGGATCGCATTGTAGGTGGGTGATGGGTGGTGTCTGAGACCCCTGCCCTCCTCTGTTCAAAGATGGTCTTTTCAGTTTGACATAAATGGCTTTGGCAAGAATGTGCACCTCTCGGTCAATGAAGGCCTGGCCCTTCTCCTGGAGATGGACTGCTGAATTCTGGCTTGATGTTCTGGTCCGTCTGTGATGTGCCATTCAATTGTTGTGGCAGCTTTGTTTAACCCTATCTTGCCCAAATCTTGCCCTTAGGGTTGGCAAGTTTCTGCCACAAGGTGTTGCTTCGCTTGACATGCACTGTTTGAATAGCCACAGTCCATGGGTGTCCAGTTTGTGTTTCATGTGATAGTGTGAGTCGAACCAAAGGTATTGGTCATTGTGGGTAGGGTTTTCTGTAAACCTCCAGGTTTACTTCCCTATTCCCTTGATGTGCACAAGACCAGAAAGGACAGGCAATTGTCCCCAACATCTCTTGTGAACTAGATGTTATTATCCACTGTGTTATGGTGGTTAGTAACTTTACGCTTCCTTTTGGTGACCCAGCGATCATCCACATAGACCAGTGTGTCAGTGTTAGGAATCTGTAGGTTCTCAGGGCTGTGCTCTCCGGCTCTGTACAAGTTAGCTACAATAGTGGTGATGCCATGGCACAGCTGCGAGCAGGAGAAATGACCCGTCATAGCTAGCTCACAGACTGGTGTGGGCACATTCCTTTGTATACAGTCCAACAGGAAATATAATATGGCATGTATTATATGTCTCTTAAGAGGGTACATGGGTAGTGAAATGCTAACAGTAGTTGTGAATCACGATGATAAAATTATAGATTGTGACTGTTTGGCTGCTTCATTTACGCTCGTATGGAATGTGTTACTTGTCTGTATGCCAGACTTATTGTTGTTGTTTGTATATACAGTAGGTCATAAACAATGCATCACAACAGTTATAAAATGATAATATTTAATTATAATAATTAATAGGTGTGGATAGTAAAGTGGTTATTATATTGTGAAGGGCAACGTGTTTCTTACTGTGCACATGACAATAAGCACTTTAAATCTTTAACCTTCTGCCCTGATGGTAAAATATTTGTGCTTCTCCCCATTGCAAAATCCAAGCTCTGCCAGGGTCAAGTTTAACCTTTAATTTAGGAAATGTAATTCATATTCTGCGTTTTTAAATGTGCTTGATATTTTTGTTATATATTTTTGACTTCATTTTTTGGTTTTTGGCCTTGCTTTACTCATTTCTTGTAAATGATATATTTACTAACTAGACCTTAACAGATTTCACCCTTTTTGCGTGCGTCCTTAAATGCAACTGATAGGTTATAACTTGCTTTGTAAACTTTAAAAATACTGTAAAAATACTGTTTACTGGATATTACTGGATATAAATTCAGCAGCAAAATGAGCAAATACTTATGGGAAGTATTGCACTTAGTATTAGTACAGTTTTGGCAGTTGTAGTGCTTGAGGTGTGCTACCAAGAACTCTGGGACGTGTCTTTATATAATACACTTAAGTAGTATTACTTATTAGTACTAGTTCTGTAAGTGCCAGTACTATTTATTGTTAGAATTATAATAAATACTCAACATATCTCTACAAACCTGTAAAAAATACTGTAAATCAACACTTTCTTTGAGCAGAGTTTAGGTCCTGAACTGCAGATCACTACAGGTTTAACATGTCTGTCGACCTGCTGTAGCACAGACGCCGCAGTCCCTCCACCGCAGTTGCGTCTTTTACTGATGAAAGCCTTTTAGCCCTTTAAACAAGCCTTTACTCATTCTGCTGTGGCGTTGAGCAGCTTTTAATGTTCCCTCGCTCTGCTGTCGTAACGCTGTCTGGCCTTAATTGCTGTGCACAGATCCTTTGTTATTTTCTGCTGTGGAAAAAAAAATTAATGCTCTCTCAGTTGTGATATGCCCATTGGTGGTGGAGGTTGGAAGATGGTGTTTTGATTTTTGTTGTGTGTTTGTGTGGAGGGTGGGGGTGTCTGCTGAAAAATTTAATCAACCCATCGCTGCACAATCCCTTATATTTATCCATCTTGCTTGTTTGACATGCATTGGAAATGGCGTTGTATCTTAAATCCTTCCTGTGAGGGGAGAGTGGAGGAAACACAAATCAAGAAACATAAAACAGGCCTCAGTCCAGGAGGAGCCCTTCTAGATTCTAGTTCTCCCTCCATTCTGAGCCAGTAATTGGTGCCCTACTTAATCACAAGGCAGCAGCAGGTTTGGGCTGTCGCAGGCGAACAAGACGTACAATTGCACCTCTTAAAACTAAGTGTTCTCCACTTTAAGGTTTGCCCTGCTGACATGAAGGTAGCAGGTCAGACGAGTCAGGCCAACAGGGGACCAGTGCTTTGTAGAGTGGAGGTGCTTAGTGGGGTACTCCTCAGAAAATCAAAATTACTCTGGTGAGAAGGAAGCCAGAGTCCTACGTAAATGTACAGCTGATTTGGAAAAAGCACAGTCAGTTCCTTGAGCAGTAAAATATACGGTGATATTTTAGAAGATTGAAATATCACATTTAGCATTTTGAGGTTGAGGGTTTTCAATCTAATGTAAGGGTAATCTAGATATCTGTGTATACAGCATTATGAATATAAATAAGTTGATGTTGAGGTTCAGGTGTCATTCTAAATAAATATATAGATTAGTGCTTTAAATTGTTAAAAAATTGGTGGATTATTTTATTATGATCTGTAATGAATAATCAAATTAATTTTACCTTAGGGGCAGTAGTGGCTTAGTGGTTAAGGAACTGGACTGGGGTCTGAAGGGTTCCAGGTTTGAATCCACCAAATGCCAGGTTATCACTGGGGTCCACTGAGCATGGCACTGCCCCCACTCACTTCTTCCTGTGCGCTTGAAGCTGCCCACTGTTCACTTTAGTCTGTAAACACAAACACAATCCACACAAAAGGCGCACATGGCGCACTGTTTAATTATGGGAATACATTGGTTTTTTAAAGAGCGGCCTATGGTCTGGACAATACAGTATTTTGTAACTACGCTTTATGTGCTGTTATGTATTTCTGTGGCTGGAGGCTAGAGGCCAATAGAGATTGGCTGGTCCCTGTAATAGACAGCAGACGGGCCTCTTAGATTTCATGGACATTATCTTGCACATCTCTGTCTTATACAAGGCATTCATCTAATTGTGGGCTAAGATGATTGTTGGCCGTTCAGAATCGATCAAGTGTAACTTCTGGATTTTGTCTCCGTGGACAAAGTCGTGCTTAAATGTAATCACTAACACAGACTTGCAGGCAGGGAATGATGTTTCCCGCTCTCCTGTCATCTGCACTCCTTGTCTCTTGTCCTTCATCCCCTTCCTCCATCTCTGTCCGCCTTCCATGATGCTTTCATCCCTCTCTCTGGGGGGGTCATTTAAGGGGGAGATAGAGCCTGTATCTCTGATTCCACAGAGAATCCACCCTGCAGACGAGTAACGATCCAAACACACTCTACAGGCTGCCATGCGCACATTAAATCAGATTCAGCTGCGTGCTTGCCACACATAGTGAGGCCTGGACCTATCTTTTATTTTATGTCTGCCTGTCAGGCCTTAGTAATGGGTGAGGTAGTGTTTGAATTCCCGAGTTTGATTCCTAGAGGAACCACATGCTTGGGTTAAAGTGCCTGCTAAATGCATGAAAAGTAGATGCCTCTGCTGTTGGCACCACACCATTAATAATCCTTGAATGTTGACAAAATGGAGAAGCCTTAATAACTTTTTTTCTGTTCGCCCAGGTACCAAAAAACTATTGTATTATTTGTAAATATCCTGACAGAATTTATATAAAAAAATAGTGTGAAGTACTTTTAGCAAGGCTTTACTGATCTGTGAGATGAAGGCAGAGAGGTTAAGTCAGATATCCGCAAGTCTTACAAATATATAGGTATAACACCATCCCACTGGCCAAATTAAACCCTCAGACAACGGGGATGTGGTCTGTGAGGTGCACCTACGCTTTAATACTATTTTTTAGAACTTTAACACGCAGCCTTTACACTGGTACTGCATAGAAGGAGTTTCACGTCAATTGCCTAATAAGAAAATACAAAATCCATAATTGTACATTTGCTCTCTTCATCGGCTCATTATCCGCTCAATAGATTCTAACAACATAGCTGTATTGTAGGGGTGGCCACACTTTTTTGTCTTGTGATCTACTTTTCAAATGACCAGGCTGAAGTAAATGTTTGAAAACTCTAAATATGCCGTCATGGGAGAAATTATTACACCACTCTTTCTTTAATTTCTTGTCCATTTAAAAGTCTGCTTCCACTTAATCAACATTAATCTGGACAAATATAATAACAACAAAAAAGGCTCATAATTAAGTTTATTTCAGAGCTGATTTCTGGCCATTTTGCATGGTTTTATTGACAGTGACAAAATCACTTCCGTTCCTACCTCACTAGCAATAACATTGTACTGACAAATACAGTGATTATTAGACCACTCTTTCTTTAATTTCTTGTCCATTTAAAAGTCTGCTTCCACTTAATCTACATTAATTTGGACAAATATAATAACAACAAAAAAGGCTCATAATTAAGTTTAATTTCAGAGCTGATTTCTGGCCATTTTGCATGGTTTTGTTGACAGTGAGAAAAATCACTTCCGTTCCTACATCACTAGCAATAACATTGTACTGACAAATACAGTGCTTTTAGTCATTGCATGGTTTTGTGTTCATTGTTTCCCCCAGGTGATAAACCATGAGTGGAACAAGGCATTAAGATGAACAAGGAATTGAAGAAAACAGCAGAGTGGTCTAATCATCTTTTCCATGACTGTATTTACCCATGTAAACTGGATATTTTATTTTATACATTAACATTTAACATTTGTTATACTGTCTGACTCGATACCTATATGATTCTCACTTTAGCCCAGTGATTGGCAACTTGGAATAGAATTACATCACTAGTTTTTACAACTGTTATTGCTTTATGTTATTGTTCAGGATCTACCAGCACTTCTTTTGGAGATCTGCGGGTAGATCCCGATCTACCTATTGGGCAGCCCTGGTCTAATGTATAGTATAATATACAGTATAGACAGCTACACTCCCTTTACTCAGTTGTCTTCATTTCCATGCAGGCCAGAGCTTTAGTTGGTTGATGGAAAAAAACACAAAACAAATAAATAGAACATTACATTGAATTTAGTAGACACTCTTATCCAGAGTGACTAACAGTTTCAAAACACTGTAAAATGAAAGCAAAGTCAGTTATTTGAAAAATGTGCATGTGCGATTTTAGTGAGTTGTTCAGTTGGGTGTTTCGAGAAATGTTTTCTAGAGTTTTTTGAAGTCAGAAAGGGAGGACCCTGTTCTTGTTTGTGCTGAAAGATTGTTCCATCACGTGGCGACCAGGGTGTAGAATGTCAGTCTTTAACACTGTGATGAGATATCAGCCATAGTTTGTACATAACAGTTTACTATTTACTTTCCTCAGTCGTTCCTTTTCCTTCCTTTATGTGGCCTAATGCAAATATATAAAAATAGTTTCTTCAAGGGCAACTGGAAATGGAAGGTTTTTGAAATATGTCTCACCTCTCATCCAAGAGGCTTCTTCAGTTCTTCAGAACTATGTCCAGTTGCCCTCGAGGTAACTATTATTGGAATGGAATGACCTGGATGACTGAGAACCTACGCAGACATGTTAATGTACGTATTAGTAAATAATCAGCTGAAGTTTTCTGATCATTTCACAGGCTCTACGGACGTTAGCTTTGTGGTGGACCCTAGCAGGTGAACAGTCGACTCGTTGACACTGTATGAAACAGGTTTATTCATAACAGAGAAAAATACATGCAGGTTATTGCCAGTGAAATGAGGATAAGGTTCATATCCAAATGTGGAACTATGAGGGCTGAGAAAAGCAGTATTTGTCCGTTATCATTCCCAGACATTTTAATATGAATTCAGTCTGAAACACGGAGAGCAAAGGCTTGAGGCAAAACATAGTTTGAATATTTAAATTAAACTTTTGGGACTTAAATTACAGGTGGAAGCGGGAATGTTATGGAAATGTGGAAACATGGTGTCATGTCGAGGTCACGCACTGCAGAAGTCTTTAGATAATATTATCCAGGGGTTTGTGTATGTGGAGATTGCAAGTTCGCTGTGAGTTGGCTTTTCTTAGTGCTGTATTTATTTGGTCTTTAAGTTAGCACACAAACAGTTTATTACAGTACAGTTTATTAATTTGTAAAAGCAGTCAGACCTGAACTGTGGAGCCACTGTATTCACCTGTGCTTTGTTCATGGTGTGAAAGCAAAAAACTGGAAACATAAAATTATGTTTCGAAACAGAAAATAAAAATAGTGGTAACCAATTCATCACTGTTTTGTTTTTATTCTTTAAAAAAAAGCCTGTGTAGCCTACAATCACAGTCATGTCTTCTAGAAACTCTATGTTAGCCAGGGCTTTGAAGCTGAATTTGCCAATCGGTTTGGAACAAAAATGGTGTTTTAAAGTTTTTGGATTTGGTTTCCACCATGACAGTGATGCTCCTGAACTGGTTAGAACAAAAATAATTGTGGTATAAATCACAATGTTACAATGACGAGGAATTTGCTGGAAAAAAATGATTTGGATTGGCTACACAGGATTTGTAAAGAACAGAATTCAACAGGTACAGAACAGAACAGTCTTTTATTGTCATTATTATTAACCAGTTACCACTACTTTTAGATAGGCGTTTCTATTCCTGAATAACAACAAAAATAAATGTTTCAGATTTTGTTTCTGTTCCAAGCACAAAGGCAAAAAGGTTCCAGTTTCAGTTCTGTTGAACTGGTTTGAAGCCTTGATTTCAACACATGGACACATCAAGAAACAAGGGCTATAGATAAAACTACTCTGAAACATGTTACTGCAGTTTATTATTATTTATTTGAGTATTAAATACAGTTCATTGTTGTGTAATAAAACCAATTTAATTTAATCAGGTTAAGAATCTCTGTTGCATATTCATTATAAAATGCTTTGAAAACTGCCATGGGCCAAACAAGATGACTCAACAAGACTGCATTTGGCCCCCGGGCCTTGAGTTTGACACGTGTACTAGGATGATCACATGTTGATCCAAAACCTGAAGAAGCTTGTTATTCATAAATACCCTGCCATAAAACAATGAGTGGGATCTATATTTTCTAGGTCAGAATGACCTGTCTTTCTCTGCCTCAAGGTTTTTTGGTCTACATTTGGGCTGAGTTTACTGTATTCCAGGTTCTTGTTTTATGTAACACTTATTTCCGCAATTCAGGTCAGTGTCTGAAATCTCATTATTATCTGCAGAGTAAGACCTAAATAGAGACGGCTTCAACTTATGGGTCAAGACCCAAAAGTGGGTTACAGACCAAAATGGTTTCTACCAGAACATTTTCATGGAAATAGTTGTCAGGTTCCCATAAGGTAAACAAGTAAGTTATGGAGTAAATAAAGTGTAAAAGGCCTTATGTATTGAGTTAATTTAGAATATGAATATATTTGAAGTAAAGGTGGAATTCAAGATGATAATCAGCTCAAGGGGTCAGTGGTATTTGTTATAACCTTCCACTGTTCACTACATCTGTGTAGGTTCTCAGTCATCCAGGTCATTTAATCCAGTTCTGTTACTTGGAGGGCAACTGGACATAGTAGGTTTCTTGAAGACGTTTCTCCTCTTCATCCGAGAGGCTTCTTCAGTTCTTAATGACTACAGGGAAGTTCTGGTATTTAACCTCAAGGAAGCTGCATACCTACGGTAGGAGGTTGTTGCAGAAAATAAACACTAATGAGTGAGAAGGAGGGGTTAGAGGTGTAATGGTCTACACCTCAGGGCTTCTATCATGTTCAAAGAATGAAAAACGGAAACTTTTGCTATTTTGGAACAGTTACAAAACCACAAAAACATTAATATTTGATTGTTCTTGACGCTCATCTGAAAATAAAGGTAACCTGTTAAACTGGTTCTATTTTGTTCTTTTAAAATCCTGTTGAGCCTACGATGAAAGTCATTTGTCTCCTAAATAGTCTGTGGTGGACAATTAGTGTCACCTCCTGGGTGGACCATCAGACTATGTGGGGAGGACTGACTACCAACTACTGTCACATCTTAAAGGCAACTTTGCTGTCTGTCAGTGAAAGTGTTAATTTCAAACACAATATCAATATTGTTATATGAAATACGACATATATATATATATATATATATATATATATATATATATACGGTGTATATCTGCTGTTAGTATGCTGTTGACAAGGTTTTAGTAACAATATTTTTATTTTAGCTGGTTCAGTTATTTGGGAACATCAATCATGTTCAAACATCTACGTAAACCCAGAACCAGAAAGGTTAGTGCTGGGGTTACTACTTCAATATAAGTTATAGAAAAATGTCACATTTACTTTTTACCGTTTTGTCTGAAACAGTCCTATGATTCTTTGTGCAGCATTTGATGTAAACAAGAAATGTCTAGTGTTGGACAGAAGAACTTTCCAAAAACATTGATTCACATTATAAACCGGGCTCATTCAGCCTCACAACAATAGTCAATATAAATGGGCACAGATAGAAACAGCTGCAGTATAAGAGTAAAAAGACCTCTTTAAAGAGAGAAAAAACTTTTCAGCATCGTCACAATGTAAACGACTCTTCTCGTTCATGACACGAGAGACCACAAAGACAGGTGTTTCATTGGCAAATGTCCCAGAAATACTTATTACCTATTTGAATATGAATACAATTAGACATGACATAGCACGGCTCAAGAAACTTCACACGTTTAGTAAAACCAGCATCTATAATGGGAGAGAACAGGGAGAACAACAATCTACTATTTGCTTAGACCGTGGTTTTGCGTTATCGAACTTTGAATATCGGTGGAAAAAAGCCATACAGATATGCTCCAATATTAAAAAGGTAGCTGGCCATCCTTAATTAGTGCTGTTTCTGTTCGGAACGGACCGAATGAGCTGAATGCACAGTCACAAGTCTACAGTAGAGGTGTGAATGGGGAGTGGTATTGGTGGCGCCTAAACCACTGTTTTCTTTTGTTGTCGAGTTGTTTTCTTCTTTGTGATAGGACTGGGGTCTATGGGGAGGAATTTTCCTGGGAAAAGAGCTCAGAACAACACTATAGGTGGATGAAAGTTTGTGTCTTTCTCCACCTCCTCTGTGGATCTGAAAATCAGGACTCTGTCAGTCATTTACATCTGGAGGACGAGGGACACAGTTTTGTGGATGAGGATGTTTATATACTGTCCGAGGAAGACAGATGGTTTGAGAGAGGAGTGAAGGAAGCCCCCTACGTTAATCTGGAGAAACCTTCTCTCAACAGCGGAGGACGACTCAGACCATTTCATCCACCTTTAATGTTGTTCTGAGTTTACTTTGTGGAAGGTTCTCCCCTGTCACTGACAATCAGACCCTGGCCTCATCACAAAGAGGAAAACAACTCACTCCAACAAACAACAAAACAAGTCACTCCCTATTCACTCTTCTGGGGCAGTGGTGGCCTAGTGGTTAAGGAAGTGGACTTGGGTCCCCGGTTTGAATCCCCCTACCGCCAAGTTACTGCTGAGGTGCATTGAGCATGGTATCGTCCCTACACACTGCTCCCCGGGCCCTGATTAGCTGCCCACTGCTCACTTTGATGACGGGTTAAAGACAGAGGCCAAATTTCATTGTGCGCTGTGGTGTGAATCACAACGTCACAATGACAAAAAAAGGAATTTAATCTTTAATCTTTCTAGACTTTTGACTTTTGCGACTAGACTATGGATTCACCTTACTAGAATAGGGTGTGGTCCATGACCCATCCAACCCCTCCTTCCTAATTTGTTTTCTGAAACGACGTACTTTCACAACTATTTCACATCCTTGAGGTTAAATACCAGAAGTAATGACTGAGTAATAAAGTACTTTTATTTTATGAAGCTTTTAGCTCCTGGTACGTTTACATTCAGATAATCTAGTGTTTGATATTCCAAGTGCTATGTGCCTTGTGCTGTTTAGAAACATAAGGTGTTATTTTGCATCCAATATTAAGATATTGTATTAATACCCAAGTTTGTTTACAAAATCAGCAGGAAAGGCTGCTGACCCTCAACAAAACTTATTGTACTTTTTTAGATATTGTATATTTATTCAGGTTTATGTTATACAAAAAGACATTAAAAAAATTAATTAGTAATTTGATGCAGCACATCAAATTATCGTTTTGTTAGTTGTATATCTAGGTCAACATGTACTACTGCTCTCCAGACTCACAGTAAGCAATGCTGGCAATGCTGCTTGCTCTCATTTTTCTTTTTGCCGTTTTGTGTTATATACATTTTCAAGGAGTATTGCTGTCCAATAGGAGGAGTCAACCTGTTTGGTTACTTTTTCTCTTTTGCACAATGAGAATTGGATTGACAACATAATAGAGTTCAGGTAGTGCAAGCATTTGTAGGCTGCAACGATGTGGTTAATGTAGAAGAAAGCTCTGGGGAGCATAGGTTAAAAAAAAAAGCAATGAAGTCGGGGCTCTAACATGTGAGCCCCCCAATTAAATTTTTTTTTGAGGAAGCACCAACAAGGAAACACTTAAGAGTTACAAGTGCTCATCAGAGCCTCGAGGTTTTGCCTCATCGTAGGTCAGCTGGCAGCCTCCATCATCTGTCTGACTTTCCCAGCGTTTGTTGCTGAGTAAGTAAACTCTTTCTGAACCACTGCATTAGTGTTGGTGTTAGTGTAGGTTGGCAGCAAATTTAGTAGATTTTCCCTTTTTCTCTCCTGCTCTCTTCTTGCGCTCTCTGTCTTTCTTTCATCTAAACAGAATTCCTTCTCCTACACTTACTGGCCTGACACAAACTACCTAGCTAGCTTGGTTAACTTACCTAAATTTTTTTTTTTGCAAAAACATTTCTTTGAAATGATTATTTTATATTATCAAAAATTATATTCCTTTGTTGAATGCTTAGATTGCAGAGACAGTTAAACCATGGGAAAATGGAACTGTATTTATTAGAATTTATTAGAAACTAATATCTTTGTAGTTCCAGTGTAATTGGAACAGTGGCTAAAAAAGCTAAAAGTTTTTTTTTTATTGTAACTTGAAAGTAGTATCAGTGCTAAAAATCTTTGTATGTAAAGTAATGTTAACCAGCCAACAAAAGTTATTATTTAACCTTTTTTGAATCTTTCTCATGTAATAAGAACAATTTAGGAAACTGACATTTTTTTTCCTCCAAAAAAAATCACCGGAAAATTTAAATTGCAAAAAATTATGATGAAAATCTTACTTTGTCTTTAACGGTTTAATCTTTTATGCATGTTTCGATGTTTAGTTTAGTTTAGTCCATAGTTCACTGTAGTTTTTTTTTTTAGATTTATTTCTGTTCTGTATTAATATTTTCTGATAATGTTTTAATGACTTTTTTAAGTTGGCCAAACGTATAAAAAAAGGATAAATACCTCAATGTACCTCAAATTTTTTTTCCTAAACATAGTAATGTCACTTATATGTACAATAAGTGGCTAAGAGCTAGCTAAATACCTTAAGGTTAGTTACACATGGTATGAATGGAATGATAGTGCACTAAACTAAATACTTACCACATTCATATATATATATATATATATATAGATAGATAGATAGATAGAACAGTAGAACTTTATTAATCCACCAGAAGTATCCTTTTGGGGATTAAGAAAACAAAGTCTTGTCAAACACTTTGTTTTCTTAATCGCATCACAAACACATTGACAAAAATGTCCAATAAGATGGATTACGGAAAATTGTTAAGATAGAAAACCAACAATGTTAAAATACAAAGTCATCGTTACGTTTAACTTCATAATTAGAGAATCCTTGCATTAAACACAGATAAATTCTTTCTTTTTTTTTTACTGCTGCAAAAAAGCCAAAAAAGCAAAAACAAAAGTTGGAGGAGTGTCAGGACTGTGTAATTTCTGAGGATTTATAGAGCAAATCTGGGGTGTCAGCTTCCACATTTTTCACACTAGAGTAGGCCACACATGTTTCCAGAATTTCTACAAACCATTTTATTCTATCTCTTCTTCCTCACTACACATGCTTCCCTTAATTTACTCACTTTACGAGTCAAAACACAGTTCAGTTCGGACTTCATCTCTCCGAGCAGAAATGAAGTCTTTGTCCTTGGACAGCTGCAGATGCTCGTGGGCCTGCAGCTGTCATGGTCTGAGCTTCACAGCTTTTCCAGTTGCTCAGGTCGTGTACATCTGCTACGCCAAAAGCTCAAGTCAGAACCAGGCAACATGTAAATAGTAATAATCATCCATGGCACCTTCTAATCTCTGCAGGGAGTAACATTTACCAGTGACTGTATGGTCAGAGGTGGTGAAGAGATAATTCAGGACCATTTGTGGAAAGAAAAAGCTTTAGACCATGGTTTACAACTGAAGAAACAGTTCATTAAAAGAAATGACAACAGTACTTCTGTACTACAGCAACCAGACTTTTTGAGTCACTGCTACTCTTGGAGACTCACTTTAATATTCTCCATACAGTTTTGTTTTTTATTTAAATCTGGTTAAATCTTAACTAACAATAATGCAGTGAGTTCATTATACAAAGTATTTATCAGGAAGGCAGACTCCTCATCAATGTGACATACACAACTGCACACAACGAAATGTGACCTCATTGCATTTTACTCATCCCAAAGTGAACAGTGGGCAGCTTTGAGCAGCTGAGGAGCAGTGAGTGGGGGACGATGCCATGCTCAGTGGACCTCAGTGGTAACCTGGCAACTGGTGGATTCTAACTGGAAACCTGTGGACCCAAGTCTGGTTCCTTAACCACTAACTGCCCCAGTGGTAGCCTAGTGGTTAAGTGATGGTAAATATCAGTGATTGTAAATAGGAATTAAATAAATTGATCTTAATCTTGACCAATATACTCGGTGAGCAGAACTTCACAGTGGGAGGAACGTGATTCATCTCTGCACCAATTTTTTAGAGCCTTTTTGTTTCTGCTAAATCTTTGTTATTTATTTTTTTTGTCTCCTTCAGCAGAAATGTCGCCAGGAAAGGTGGTCACCCATGTTTCAGACTATTTCCTGGTACAAGTGTTTCCCAGGTGGTGTGCTTGGCGAAGTCAGTACTTCAAGAAAATAAAAAGTCAAACTAACTAATATTTGTGTAATATTACAGTGGGACCCAGAGATACGATTGAATCAGATCCACAGCATCCCTGGTCAGGCCATCCACTCTCATCCAGGTTGCGTTTTACAATGAAAAAAATAAATAGAACCCAAGAAGTTTGGCCAATCAGAAGAAATATATTTTTAATTAGTTCCAATAAAGACCGCCCACCCCCACTATCTTAACATCAAATGCATAAATATAAACAAATATATTGTTAATAGAAAATAATAATGTATTTTAAAACACAGAAGCCAAACTTAAAACGCATCACTGCTACATCATCAACCAACTTCTTCTTCTTAATGTTGGTAACTCCACCCCAGTCCTTACCTTTAACCCCCAACAATGTCCTCCTCCACCTCCACTGGAGACAGGCGCCCTCTGAAAAATACATCCAGAGTTGCTGGAAAGGTTTCCTAAAATTTAACACATATAAAGTGGAACCCAGAGAGCAACACTAATGCAACGGTATAAACCAGGGGTCGGCAACCTTTTACACCCAAAGAAACATTTGACGCCAGTTTCTATGTAAAAGAAAACACTGGGAGACGCAAATATATTTTGGTATCAAAATGAAAATAACACAGTATATGTTTTTGTTACCTTATACCTTTATATTTTTAACCTTTTGTATAAACAATTACAGTGTGTTTTTTTTCTCTTTTTGCAACATGGTTACCTGATAAATCTCCCCCAATCAGCTCTGTTCAGCTCAGGTCAAAACTGTTTCTGTTGTCGTTGGTATAAAGTTGAACAAAGTAGCTTTAACAATTGAACCATGTTCTGTAGATCTAATGAAGATGACAGAGAACTGGTCAGTGTAGAGGACAGATGACCTGATTGTTGAGATCAGATTGATGTTAGTGTTTATCTGAATCTCATCTTTGTTCTTTTCAGTGTAGTGACACAATCCCATTTCTAACCCTGCTGTTAGACACAAATGTTGAACTCAAGTTAATAAATAGAAATAAAAACTTATAGTCAACGTGATTATGAGTATGACGACCAACTACTGTCCTTTATTGCAGTTTTCTAAGTCTGTTTTATAGTGCTGAGTCTTGACGTTCAGACACATTACAGACGCTCAGACATTTGCTCAGTGCTAAAAAAAAAAAAGAAAATAAAGGTAATATTACTGAACCCCCTGCCTGCTCTTCCATCCTTTGATAAGACATCAGAAAGGTGGAGAAGCGTTCGGTTCGGCAGTCTCCGTATGCAGCTCCACGACTTTGGTGAAATCACTCCGCTGAGTTGTGACTGTGGAGCCGTGGGTTGCCGACCCCTGTTTTGGGCTATTAAAAATATTTAAAATGTTTTATTTTAATGTTACAAGTTTACCATGATCTTCAAATTCAGAATTATATTTTAAAATGAACAAACTTTTAAAAAAAATATTTTAATAGAATACTTATTGTTTATTTTCCAAAGTCACAGAGAACCACAACAGAAGGGTGAAAGAGCCACACTTGGCTCCAGAGCCACTTGTTGCCGACCCCTGGTTTAGAGAGAATATTTAACTTGACAAACATACACAGAGAGAGTGGATTGAGAGTAGGAGCTGAATAATCGGAATAAATCGTAGGTCGGGGTCCTCTCTGTACTGTCTTATCCAACATATAGGGTTAGGGATATTTAGTGACTACTGTGCACAGTGGACCGTTAGTCTGCTGTTGTATAAATGCTAATAAATGCTCTTTCAGGACCTTTTCTAACCAGATTCACTAACAGATGCTTACAGCTTGTACAGGTGGTTCTCTCAACACAATGTGGTTGTGGTTGTTTTATTGAATTTAACTGAGTTAGACCTGGTACTCACTAATGTTTTTGTTTCTGGTATTAAACACAAACACACAGAGGTGGAGGCTGATGGAACACAGTAACCCATTATGATGATTTCCAGAATATAACTTGACAAAAGAAGTAAAACAAGTTATTTTTGTAAAGTTTAAACCAGCACTGAACTCCATTGTTATTCACTGTTGCCATTAACAATTGCCACCATGCATTTAGTTCACATAGGCACACGGGTGCTGCATTGCAGACATCGAGCTTTTGGTTTTTTATTTTACCCTTTAGCCTTATTTTAATCAAGGTACAAAACATACCCTTACTTCTTGCCCTGCAGCTCACACCTGTTCTCCCTTGTGTTTTCTGGCAGTTTTGTCCTCATTGAAGGCCATCCTGCGAGTCTCAAACTGGGATTGTCCACTTGTGTTGCCAGCTTGCCAAGGTCAGTACTTCATAAACCCACCTTTTCAAATTCAACATTCTGGATATGAGAGTCTTCATTCCTAAAATGAAGACACTTCAAGACAAAGGTTGAATTTGTTTGTTTTTGTTTGACAAAACTGACTTTCTTTGAAAGGATGGCTTTAAAGTAGTGATGTCCAATATAACATTTACCGATACTGATGTTAACAGATATTGCCAAACACATTTAATTTCCGAGACTGATATGAACCAATACCGATATAGGCAGCTAATTTCACCTGAATTACTGTGATACCAGACTGAAGGCCTTCTGTGCAGCATTTGATGTAAACAAGAAATATCTATTGTTGGACATTGATTAACTTTAACTATAAACCAGGCTCATTCAGCCTCACAACAATAGTCAATATAAATGGGCACAGATAGAAACAGCTGCAGTATAATAGTAAAAAGACCTCTTTAATTAGAGAAAAAACATTTCAGCATCGACACCGAACAGCGTCTCACTGGCAAATGTCCCAGAAATACTTATATCGAATACAATTAGTCCTGACATTACAGTAGCCCGGCTACAGAAACTCCAAGTAAGAACAGCGTCTTGAACGGAAGAGAACGACTGGTTCTCCAGGACCATGAACTCAGTGAAGTTTGTCTGATTTCTTTTGCTCTTCTCTGTTCTTTACGGTATTTAACTTGGTCTTTGAGAGAGAGACAGCTGCTGCTGCTGCTGCTGCTGCTGTGTTGTTGTTGTCGTTTCATTGAGTCCATGGTTGTTTTTCTTTACTTCGCTGCATAAAAACACCTCGTGATAAAGTGTTAAAATCTTACCCCCACCCTCACATGACCAGCTCCTTGCAGTCATTAAAAATTACAGTTTTCTATCCACAAAAAAAGTCCAGACCCTGGACATTTACTGTAGCATTGCTCATTGTAGCTGTCTATTTAAATGGCATCATTAATAATCGGTGTCAGTACTGCAGACTCAGTTCCTCATGTGGAAGTCCAGTGTATTTGCGGAGACCGCTGCTTTGCAGCATTGCATTTATAATATAGGTGGAAAAACTGTTACCGATATAATCCGATATTAAAATTATTTATTAGATTTGAACATAATATTTTCATATAGAAGGGACATAGGAAAAGAGAGTTCTTGAAGATTTTTTTTTCTTCATGTCCCTTAAAATGAAGTTACTGGTGGGGGAAAAAAAAATATATATACATATATATATATATATAGTATATATTTAAAAATAGATATACATACAGTCATGGAAAAATTAAACCACTTTTAGACCACTCTGCTGTTTTCTTCAGTTCCTTGTTCATCTTAATGCCTTGTTCCACTAAAGGTTTATCACCTGGGGGAAACAA